>JAGVSP010001267.1:0-59281 GCA_022494985.1 Micrasema minimum | reverse complement strand
TTAAAATGTATGTTTGATTGTTGTCAACTAACAAATTTAATTAGTATACGAGTGGCTGGTCGAGTTACCCGTAGTAATGCACTATTTTACTGTAGCCAATCATCGACCAATTACAGTGCTTACTCACCGATACGAAAAAGGCTAACAAGTATACTAACAAAATTGATGTTTTCAACACAAATCTAGTGCATTTTAGGGAACAGTGTCTGGATGCCATCTCTGGCGGTAATGAATAGCTACCTACTGTGTAATCATTTAAAAATGTCTATGCAAAAGCCCTATGGGCGTAAAAACAATAAAATAAATTCATAAATAAGACGATACAAACACGCATCTGGTCGATATCTAAAAAGTGTGAAAAAATCATCGCTCTAATGTTAAATTCCAGGGGAAAATGAGGAATACGATTGTATGGGAAAGCGGCCGCGAGTACCGGTCATTTAAACAGTTAAATAGCTTGTGTTAACGTTTTACACCGGTGTTGCTGAGCAGAAAGCGGCAGTATTAAAAAATATCTAATTCTAATTTAATGTACCGATCAACCAGAAATGGGCATATCATAAATTTATCACGTTTAATCCATAGGGTTCTTCCCGATTTTTTATTTTTTATTTCAAAAAATTGATTGAAAAATTACAATATCAAGGGAATTTTTTTAAAAGTCACTCGTAATTTCGTGTTTTTAAAACATAAATTTATAAATGAAAACAACATTTTTGATCATTGTGTTTTATATCGTTGGAATTGTAAAAATATGCTTTATATTTATAGCGTTTTCAAGGATATTCATGTTATCTCGTAGAACCCTATTGAAAACTGTAAACGAATAAATAAATGCACATTTCTCTGTTTATTTACATTTAAGTGTTTACATTAGATAAATATTATCAGCTCGCGTTATCTGTAATTAATAGTACCTACTTAGCTTGCATTTTCCAGTTTGTAGATAGCATCACTCACTTATTACTAAGCAGATGTCAAACAGATTCTCTGATAACATAATCACCTTTATATGCAAGTGTAATACCACGCACGAGCCACACAAATTTAAAATACCGTTTTTAGCAATTTTAGTTGAACGGTATAATTCATTTCATTTTATATCCCTACAGAGATGAGGTAGAATTCTTTCAAATTCAAGAATATGGATATTCGATCGTTTACAGGGCTTATGACCTGTCATTGGCTGGGTTAAGTGGCCACTTTTTGTACTACAGCATTTAATATCTATGCATAGATGGAGCATATCAACGCGCTGGTGAATGATTCTCAATTCGACACATATATACAAAATCAAAAATGTTACCTGGTGTGGATATTCGCTAATAAGCGGAATGGGGAATGTTGTAGTACATAACACTTAACCCAGCCAAAAATGCTCAACAATCTTCTCAACAGATGTCACCAGAGAGAAAAAATATTGAAAATTGTCGAAAAAAAAACTCAAATGTGGAAGGTTCTGTACAAATTCAATATTATTATAACTTTTCGGAATTTGTCATATGTGGTTATCAGATGATGGGCGAAATGGGGAATGTTGTAATACATCAAGTGGCCACTTAACCCAGCCAATGACAGGTCATAAGCCATGTAAACGCTCGAATATCCATATTCCTGAATTTGAAAGAATTCCACCCCATCTCTGTAGGGATATGAAATGAAATATATACCTACTCCCGTCTTGGGATAAAATCCAGATTTGTGTACAGGTATTTGAACACGCCCAAAATGTGGTATAATTTATTATTAATAGGTATTGATTGGCGATAAAATGATTATGATACACTGCACTCGGCGTACCGATGCAGTGCCCTATGCACCATTGGGTGCGGATAGGGGAAAGCTGTGAGTAGAAAGTAGGTATGTCCGCCTCGTAGCATAGTGGTGGCGCATTTGGCTTCCGCGCATGAAGTCGCGGGTCGATTCCCGTAGGGGGTCAACATGAAATATTTATTTACATGTGATTTTCATATTAATATTTCATGTGTGATACCTTTTTCTGAAAATTTGAATTGGGTTCTTTCCGATTTTCTATTTTTCATGTTAAAAAATTGATTGAATAATAACAATATCAAGGAATTTTTTTAAAATTTTTACGATGTCATATGAATTTTCTAGCGCGGTTTGAAATAGCGCTTTTTCAAATCGCTCGCAAAATCCTCCATTTGGCGCGCATGCAGTGTGACGTCACATCAATATGGGCGCTGACTTCGTAATGAATTTCCCGCCTTTCATAATGGACGGGTATGACGTCATTAGCCAATAACCAACGGGCGTTAAAAGTCACTCGTAATTTCGTGTTTTTAAAACATAAATTTATAAATGAAAACAACATTTTTGATCATTGTGTTTTATATCGTTGGAATTGTAAAAATATACATATTTATAACGTTTTCAAGGATATTCATGCTATCGGGATCAACCCTATTCCGGAATTTGCAGGCGTAACGCAATATTGCTTGCAACTTGCATAAAAGGTATATTATTTAATCTCTGTACTTTGTTTGTAAACATGGTTTGTGCTTTGAGGGAAAATCTTTAACGTTTATTCGAAGGATTTTGGTTTTCCCGCCATCAGTCATTAGCCAATGTTTGCACAGATAAAATGCTAAGATAAATCGTGACCAATTGACCCGATATTATGTAGATATTATTGATATCTCAACAGAGACAGAGAAACTCTGGAAACGAATGTGGATTATCTAGGCGTTTACAGGGCTTGTGACCTGTCATTGGCTGGGTTAAGTGGCCACTTGATGTACTACAATATTCCCCATTCCGCCTATCATCTGACAACCATATATGACAAATTTTTGAAACTTCTATATATGTTGAGTTTGTAACAAAATTGGAGAGACATCTTCAGGCGTCTTCTAGTAAGTAATAACGCTCGATAGAGCCTTACCTACACCAATAAAGTTAGATTGCCAAAAATGCTTAACCATCTTCTCAACAGATGTCACTAGAGAGAATTTTTTTTTTATTAAAATATGTTAAAAAACCAACTCAAATGTGGATACTTCTGTACAAACTCAACATATATAGAAATTTCAAAAATTTGTCATATATGGTTGTCAGATGATAGGCGGAATAGGGTATATTGTAGTACATCAAGTGGCCACTTAACCCAGCCAATGAGAGGTCGTTTCCAAAGTTTCTCTGTCTCTGTTGAGATATCAATAATATCTGATATCAGCCCAGCATGGGTATAATCCAGTAATTAGTCTTTAAATATTTGTATACGTTCAAAATGTTGTTGTTAATGATATTATTTAGTCTCGATTCATGTACAAGTGGATAAACTACATGTATTAGAAAAGCTTCGCACCTATATTTTTGACGTGATAACGTCCAATAAATCGATGATGGCCGGCTGCACACGCGAAAAAGCATGACTCATTGTCACGTTCCGCCTGAGCCGAGTGTGCAAGCGAGAGCGCGGAACAAGCGATAGAGAGGCACGATCGGCCTAAGCGTTCGGTTTGTGACGCATCTATCCTTCTTCCACTCCATCGGCCGATGCGTCCGAGTAGAAGGGAGACAGCAGCAGCACACAAGAATTAAAAAAAAGAATAAAAAATGTATGGAAAAAATTGTAATTTTCAATTAACTCCTGCTTTGTATTATACAAAATAATGATAATTCAGTAATAATAATTCAATTCAATTAATAAAAGTATGCTATTTTTCATCAATGTTTTCTTATGACGTTATCACGTAAAATTATCGTCCGTAAACCGACTCTATAGACAACCAAAAGTTTTTTATATTTTACATTTGACTCTGTGTCTTGTTTGAATAACTATTGTGTTTTCTAAAGTTCAATCATTTCTGAAATCGAAGGTACGAAAAATTGCTCACTGTCACGTGACCCGCGGCTGCTTCTCCACACAATCGTACTCCTCGATTTTTTCCCTGGAATTTAGCACTTTTTAGCTTTTTTCACACATTTTCGATGCCGACAAGAAACGTGTTTGGATCATCTTATTTTTAAATAATTACTTTATCTCTCATAACGAATTCCCTTTTATTTGATGTCTAAAAAGTGTGAAAAAAATCATCGTTATAGTATTATCTTCTCGGGAGAAAATCGAAGACTTCGATTGTATGGAGAAGTCGCTGTGGTCACGTGGCATTTAATTTTCAGCGTTTTCTCAAGTCGGGTCCGTGTCGCGTAGTTCTGACATGAACTGCGGATAAATTGTCGAAATGTTTGCACTAAACTTGAACTGCATAAATAAGACGCAAGACTAGATGAATGATGTTTGACTATTTTCGTTTCCCAGAATCCGAGTCTTCCGTTCCCCGACGATGGAGGGCCACATGCACAGCGGCCACGACTCGCACGCCGGCCACGAGATGCCACCGAGTCACGATGCAAATCACGCGGGCCACCACCTGCACGCGGGGCACGGCGCGCCCACGGAGCCCAGCATGGTCGCAGCCGTCACGCAGGCGGTCGTGGACATTGCCAGTGGACACTTGCAGGTATGATGACTGACTGTTTTAATTGTTTTCTTCTTTTTCTGTTTTCTTTGCTCTCGCGACCTCCACTACTACTTACCCTTATCCGCCAAACCCAATGGTATATCAAGGTGCAGTCGAATCTTGATCATATTAGTTAGACCAGAATCCGTCTTGAGTTTACAATACGACACAATCGAGACAGTGGGGATGGAAACATATATTTAGTTTCTCTATTTGTCAGTGACTAAGGAACAGCACGTCATTTATTGTCAACCTACGGACTGGAAATACAGAAAGTCATTTGAGTCAGTTAAGATGGTGCATCTATCAATTTAAATATAAAAATGGAATCAATGTTAGATCAATAGCTTTTGAAGACTAGAGATTCTCAACATTGAGTCTTCTTTAGATATCATTATAGGTGTAATCATCTCTCCCCAGAGCGATCATCCATGCTTCTTTTCTGAGTTAGGCGTGTTGCACCGAATTTACATATGGTTGATATGGCTACATAGGAAAGGAGACCAGATTTACAGAAGCATACTCAAGAGAGGACGAACAAGTGAGCAGTAAAGAGTGTTTTAGTGTAAGAGGATTAGAAAAATCTTTTGATATTCTGTTAATGAAACCTAGTAGTTTTAAAGATTTATTTATTATCTATATGTTTATTGAAGTTTGTCGTCCAAAACAACTCCAAGGTCCTTTATGGACGTAACTATATTTTAAAGATAATTTTCTATTGTATAATTAATTACATCAGTCTTACTCTTCTGCTCTAGGAATACGATACAATGAGTGTTATTGTGTGGACGTGGACTTGACTTGGTAGGATGCACGGGAGCTGGCGGCCGATCGCTTGGCCTGGAGGCAGTTTGTGGAATCCATATGCTCCACATAGGAGCGGATATAGTCGTGATGATGATGATGATGTTATTAAATGGATCTAATTAATTTTTAACCTAAACCAACTCGCCTAACCACTCTGTCATGACGTACGTCCTTTGCTTCCTCTACATTCATACATTCTTCTCATGCACAAACCGCCGATTATTCCGACTTTTCACATGTCCACTTTCAAGTACTTGTCATACTTGGTCGTACTGGTCATGCCATGTCTTTTTCGCCCTTCCTTGGCTTCTACATCCAGGCACACTTGCATTTAAAAAAAAAAAACCTTCTTTTTTAAGGGGGCTGTTCTTTTCATCCACTCATCATTCACTCTACATGACCAAAACCATTGTAAAAGCCCTTTCTTAATCTTTGTCAATAATGCTTATCTCAGCCTTGCACTCTGCTCTAATTTTGACATTGCATGTACACCTATCATACATAGTTCTTACCACCTATTCGCCTGAGAGATCGCATTTCAACAGCATTTAGTCTACTTATTCATCCTTCTTTTTCCAACACCACGCTTCACTACCATACATAAGTGTTGGTACCAGAAAACTCGTTGTGTACTGCCAATTTTGCTTCTTTCTATAAGTTGTTTATTTGCCACTATGGATTTCAAGGCACCATAACTCTGTTTCCCGGCACTAAACCCTTCTCTCAATGTCCTTATCCACATTTCCGTCTCTTGTAAAACTACTTCCCAATTTAGCTATTATTGCTTGTGTTAAAAAATAAAGATGTAATATAATTTCAGATGGAAGCCCGGAGTGGAGACCCGGGTCAGCATGCGGGACACGGTGGGAGTATGGGGGGCCACACCATGTCCATGTCTATGACAGTAGGTTCCAACAAAATTATATCATTTTATAAGAAGGATAATACTATGACAAATCTAGCTTCCATCAATATTCCTGTGGTAAATTATAGTTATTAGTACCTCTGTCAATAAATCCATTTTGCATCCATCATGAATTTTGGTCTCTGTCTCCTTTGTGATATTGATATGATGTGGCCGTGGATTGCAGTTCCACGGACGGGTTACAGTGAGACGGTGCTGTGTTGAGTGTGGTATGGAAAGTTCAACTCCTCGGGGGACTTCTTGGCTCCATCTCGCCATCATATTCATACATGGCAGTTCTGTATGAAGGGTATGTCCATTCTGACTTCTAATACATATATATATATATATCGTCGCTGTTGAAGCAAAAGTCACTAACTCTGGTCAAAGATTTTGCAATTTTGATTTGATTTGAATCGCAATTAAAGAAGGCAAAACGTCAGTTTCTCTCCACTTATTTTGTCATGTTATGGTTAGTTTCTCCACTTATTTTGTCATGTATGGTCAGTTTCTCCACTTAATTTTGTCATGTTATGGGTCAGTTTCTCCTTCCACTTATTTTGTCAATGTGTATGGTCAGTTTCTCCACTTTTTTGTCATGTATGCGTCAGTTTCTCCACTTATTTTGTCATGTATGGTCAGTTTCTCCACTTATTTTGTCATGTATGGTCAGTTTCTCCACTTATTTTGTCATGGTCCATGATTTTGCAATTTTGATTTGAATCGCAATTAAAGAAGGCAAACGTCAGTTTCTCCACTTATTTTGTCATGTATGGTCAGTTTCTCCACTTATTTTGTCATGTATGGTCAGTTTATCCACGTTATTTTTGTCCTATTTTTGTTGTATGGTAAGTTTCTCCATTTATTTTGTCATGTATTGTCAGTTTCTCCACTTATTTTGTCATGTATGGTCAGTTTCTCCACTTATTTTGTCATGTATGGTCAGTTTCTCCACTTATTTTGTCATGTATGGTCAGTTTCTCCACTTATTTTGTCCATGATGGTTTGTAATTTTGATTTGAATCGCAAAGGCAAACATCAGTTTCTCCACTTATTCAGTCATATAAAATGTATAGATCAAAGGTAAAACACTTCAATATTTAAAAGTTGACCACAAGGTCGAGTAAATATAAGGTTTTAAATTGCCTTAAATATACTTCAGTAAATTGGTTACTGAGCATTTTTTGTGACTTCGTATTTTTATTGGAGTTGGATCCTGGGAAACACCTAAATTTTCTATTTAACGCTAAGGAAAATGATCTTATGGTGATAATTAATATTTATATCCAAGGACACAGTAATCCCTAGTTTTAAAGTATGAGTATATAAAACATGACTTAGAAAATTGCGCTTTGGGAAATTCCAGTTTGAAGTATTACCGAGAGCACCTGTTCTGGAGAACGTACAACAGCCTGCAGTACCGGGCCGTGCAGCCCCCGGAGGAGAAGCCGGACGTAGCGGAGCAGGCCAGGGTCGTGCAGTAAGTCCTGACACTTCATCCATCATCATACCATCTCCGCTTTAACTAATATTATTGATATCCCAACAGAGACAGAACAACTAATGGAGACGAATGAGGATTATCTAGACCAGTGTTTCTTTACCCTATTACTAATGAATAACTAAAAAACGGTGGTAGAAAAAAGCATGATATTGAGTATTATTTATGCCTCAGTTAAATTTTTCGCGCTTGAAAGTGTAGTTTATTTAACAGAACTTGAAAAATCAGAGCGCCTGAAGAAAGTGCATCAGTGTACATAGCTTGTATATAAGCTTTTTTTCTATATTGATACAATGCCCACTCGACCTTCTGCAGCGCCCCCTAAATGTTAAAAATTTTAAAAAAACCCCCCCCCAGACCTCCAAAACGCCCACCAAGGGGCGCTGGCGCCCCGGTTAAGAAACACTGATCTAGGCGTTTACAGGGCTTATGACCTGTCGATGGCTGTGTTAAGTGGTACTGATGTATTACAACATTCCCCATTCCGCCCATCATCCGATAACCATACACGATAGACTTCGGAAGTTCTATTAGTATGAAAAATGCATCTTCTAGTAAGTAATTAAATCTCGATGGATCTTACCTACGCAATTAAAAGTCGATTACCAAATGCTTAGCAATTTTCTCAACAGATGTCACCAGTGAAAAAAAATATCAAAAAATGTTGTAAAATGCCATCAAATGTGAAACGTTCTGTGAGATTTCCTACGAATAGAACTTCCGAAATTTGTCATGTAAGGTTATCAGATGATGGGCGGAATGGGAATGTTGTAATCATGTTGGCCAATGACAGGTCATAAGGCTGTAGACGCCTAGATAATCCACATCCGTTTCCAGAGTAGAAAATCATAGACATAGAAATGTCTCTGTTGGGATATCAATAACATCCTTTTATCTTATCCAATACCTGGTAGATTTTGCAGAGGATAATATATTACAAAATAATTTATTAACACCATGAAAGGAAGCGAGGTTACGTGACCCTCTATGTTCCTCCATATATCAGAGTTACCAGATTTCTCGCTGAAATTTACCTAGAGCAATGATTTTTGACACAATTTAGATATCACCAGAAGCGTGTTTGTATTGGAATAAGAGTCAGAACGCATCATAGAATTGTATAGAAGCTTCTCTCAATGCTTCTGTTTGTGTAAAAATAAGCTAAATTGAACGTCCTGGATTAGCGCGAACTCGCCTAGAAGGTCCCTAATACAGGAACGCTGAATCTTCCAGAAAAATAGGCCTTTTTGTAAGTACGCCACGTCACTGGGAGTTCAGTGATTCATTCTGTCTATATGTAATTTGTGTTGTTATGTAAACATGTGTACCCACCGATTTAATCTTTTAAATAATTTGTCTAAAAAAGAATAAGATACAAACATACTTTTAGTAGATATCTAAAACTCTAGTGCTAGAGATCTAGGAACTAAAACTACTAATTGTATGGAGTAACGTTCGCAAGCCACGTGACCTCGTAAAATATTAAAAAATTAATGAATTTTAGATGTATCTTTAATCTGATTTTAAAGTGTAATTGTGAATTTTGTCGCAGCATGGTGGGGGAGGCGTTCCGCAAGCAGCCGTAAGTTCCCGTTAATATAAATTAGCATGACTCCTTTACCGGCCTGACTAATGTTTGTGGGACTCACTGGGGACCACAGTAGACCCTCGGTAATAAATCCCGCGCCCTCTGTAATCCGACACTTGCGAACATACATAGATGCGCGGCGGGTCATACTGTATACTATAGATTATATGCAATTCGCTGTTATTATAATTTGTCAGATTACAAGGGCTACTCCTCTTTGAAATGTATAATTGGATAATTGGACACCTTCGGATTACCGCGGTTCTTCTGTTCGGATTTTGTGGTGTTACAACTTTACTACTAAAATTATTGTACATAACACGATTTTATTGAATGTTTCTCAAGTAGTTCACGTATATCCTAACCAAAGGGTAAAATTTTTAAATAGATAATATAATGTAGTACATATTTATTAGATATTATTGATATCCCAACAGAGACAGAGAAACTCTGGAAACGAATGTGGGTTATCTAGGCATTTACAGGGCTTATGACCTGTCATTGGCTGGGTTAAGTGGCCACTTGATGTGGTTAAAATATAAAAGCAAACAAAAATTGCAGAGACATCTTCGGGGCGTCGTCTAGTAAGTAATAAAGCTCGATAAGCCTTACCTACACCAATAAAGATTGATTGCCAAAAATGCTTAAACTTATCTTCTCAACAGATGTCGCCAGAGAGAAAAAATTTTGAAAATTGTCGTAAAACAAACTAAAATATGTAAGGTTCTGTACAAATTAAATATATATAGTAGTTTCAAAAATTTGTCATGTATGGTTATCAGATGATGGGCGGAATGGGGAATGTTGTAATACATCAAGTGGCCACTTGACAGCCAACCCAGCCAATGACAGGTCATAAGCCCTGTAAACGCCTAGATAATCCACATTCGTTTCCAGAGTTTCTCTGTTGGGATATCAATAATATCTGATATTAGCCCAGCATGGGTATAATCCAGTATTTGTACACATTCAAAATGTTGTTATAAAGATATAATGTAGTTATTAATTATTTATTGTTTCTTCTTCGATGGCGCTACAGCCTAAATCGGGCCTTGGCTTCCTTCAACTTCAGCCTCCAGCACTGTCTGTCCTCAGCCGATCACTTGCAGGAGCTGTGATGCGCCTTAACCTCGTCTTCCCATCGTAATCGAGGTCTCCCAATTGGAGAATTCTTCTTTCACCCCCTGGGTGTCCATTCACCACTCTTTTTGGGCCCCTTTATCACACGGAAATAAATATTTTGTGTTGACCCCCTGCGGGAATCGAACCCGCGACCTCGTTCACAGTCGCCAAATGCGCTACCACTACGCTACGCGGCGGACTTTATCAATACCTAATCATATTTTAATTATTGTGAATAATTTTGCTGTGTGTGTGTGTTATTATAAAATTAACAATCTTTGTAGATGGTAGTTTTTTTAAATTAATTTGTAAATGTCCACAATATTGCTCCTCTTTATCTAGTTTTACAGATTAACGAATCAAGGTTCGTAGGTTTTCACGGCCTTCAGAATACAGATAGTGTTTTTCTGGGTTATTATGCCGTGTTTGTGGGAAACACAAACACGGCATAATAACCCAGAAAAACACTATCTGTAGATTAACGAATGTTAATACAGATTTGCCTGGAATAATGCACAGAGTTTCTTGATTTATTTTGTTTATATTTGTATGCACAGTCTTTGGATGAATAAAAATTGTATTTAAAATCAAGCGATAAATTTTAAAGCATGAGACGGTTTATGGTTTTACGATGTTGTAGATTACTGTTGTTTACTAGTAGCATTTCAAAAAGAATTTGTTCTGTTTTGGTAGACTGCTCTGTGATATTTCTGAAAAATAATGAGAATCCGGATAAAAAGGAGGAATGATTTGGTGCTATTGTCAGAGAAAATATCTGTTGTTCACGTTTGTCTCCATTCCAGGCCGTCGATGTGCAGCAGGACGCACGCGTGGCAGACGGCGCTGCACGCCGTGCAGGTGTCCGTGTCCTACCTGCTCATGCTCATCTTCATGACGTACAACACGTGGCTGTGCGTGGCGGTGGTGGCGGGCGCGGCGTTCGGGAACTTCCTGTTTGGCTGGAAGAAGTCCGTGATCGTGGACGTCACCGAGCACTGCCACTGACGCGGAGAGCCGGGCTTGCGTGGCTCCCTCCCCACGACGGACCCCACAATTCTCCCAGCGGCCAGATCCTGAAGGTGCCGCGGTGTCGTGGACTCGAATCACTAGGACCAAATGACAATCTCAGTTTGGATGATCCAAACTTTGTGTTAAACCAATTTATTTTATTATTTTACACCTAGTTTTAGCCCAATTTATAATTATTTTACAATTGCTACATCATTAAGATACTTTTTATAGTTCCCAACTTGGAAATTCTGATACATCTACATTAAACAAAAATTCAAATGTGCGGGTTACATTAAATTTGTACCTATGTGAAATTTTGAGAAAGGCGGCACTTTCTCATTTTTATCGACCCTCGTTTATTCTCTACGAGAGTTTTTAGAGTAGGTCTAAAAATGCAAATGGCATAATATCCCAGAAAATTATCATCGTCTTATTGAAATATTGGTTAAAAATGTAAAAACGCGATTCAATAAGATTATTTTATGTATTTTTAATATTTTTTTTACGAGAATATAGTGTTAAAATTTTTTAATGATGTTATGTTGACAATAATATGATATGAACTAGGTGGTTTTATACTAAAGCTTTTGATCAAATGGTATTTTTAATTTGAGTCGTCTACTCCCAAAGTTCACAGTCCAAAAATAAAACAAAAAATTACAACAACATGGGTGCAATCTGTTTATAAATCGGATAATTAATAACAGAGATACAACAATTTAAAGTTTGATTTTTGGAAAAGTTTTGTATGATAGGCGATCGGAGATGTCGCCGATCGTATGCGGTATAAAAACTATAAATGATTATATCTCGCTTATTAATTATCCGATTTACAAACGGATTGCACTGATGGTTTTGTGGTTCTTTGCTTTATTTTTCTGCATTCACAAAAAAAAAATGTTTTACAAGCCATGATGAACTTTGGAAATGGACAACTATTTATTCTCTAAAATGCACTATTATTTTTCAATACAATTTTTTTCTTGCATTTTGAAAAGAAACCTTTTTACCGATCAATCTTGAAAGAACACAATTCGCTTATTATTATTTTATATTAATATCTCCAGTAGCTCAAGCACAGATAACTATCGACGTAGTTAAAAGCGTGCTATTCACATGCTATTGCTAACGATTGAGAGCGATCACAGTGACATTCGTTCGATACCCGTGGTATCGATAGCCGAACATAGCCGATCTGAGCCGAGCGGGGCTGATGCACGCTATAACGCGGCCTTACGTCAAACGTCAAATCATCGCGCTTGTCTGATTTTTTATTATTTCGACTGCTTTTCTCAATATTTGGCTTGCCGAAAACCGACTAAATTATAATAAAGATTGAATGAAGATTTGTGTGCGAATAAGATATATCTCGGGAAATGGCTCGCGACTAGTATGCGCTCGTTTAATAATCCCGATCGATAACTTTTAACGCGTGTTCCCATTGTGATCGCGAAAACGTTAAACATCCATGGGTAAGAAATCGTTATCACGTCGCTTATTACCGAGTCGGTACTGATCTGTGATCGAGCAACAGGTTGCGGGATCAACACGAAATATTAATTTCACATAAAAATATTGCATACGTGATACCTCGGACTGGCGCTGGAAGCGTAAGACTGATTATCTTGCCTTCACTGTAACAAATTATAAAAATTATCTGCATTTGGTGTACCAATGCAGTGCCCTATGCACCGAATGAGGGGGGAAAGTAGTAGTAATATCTCCAGTTTTGAAGCATCATAATATTTCTTTTCACCGAGATCATAACCCATTTTTTTTAGTTTTTCTTCCAAACCAATGCATTTTAAGTGTAATTTTTCTGTTAAAGATGCCTTTTTTCTTCATCAAAATGTATGAAAAATTCTCATGATTTAGATTTGTAAGAATATTATGACTGTTACATAATGCAGTGTAATCATTCCTATATTTGTATAGAATAATGTTAGTTATTTATAAAGTCTATAAGGACTGTTATCACTCGTATGTATTGAGATATTTAAGAATTAAATGATAAATTATTTAATTTGGTGCCTTTTATTGAAATTCCTAACACAACAGACCTGTAACATTATTCTTTTGTAACTGCTTTAAAATAAATCAGAAAAGTGAGTACAAACTTTGGTGCAAACAACTTTAGTTTGATTTTGTTTTATTTTAAAAACATTTACACAAAATCATGTGACCTACCATTGTTAAATAAAATTGTTAATATAAAAGCCAACCGGATTGTGGTCCAGTCATAGAATCACAGATTCTAGATTGAGATACTTAGTAGAATCTTGTTCCAATACATGTTGACTGGAAGCTCTATCGTCCTCAATTCCACCTCACCCTAAGAAAAACTTCCTTCCCAGTAGGGTGGCGTCAGACTGGAACAAATTACCAGGCCTAGTTGTCCACTCCACTACGGTCAACCAGTTCAAAAACCGTTTAGATGCAGAAGGCAGACAAGAAGCAGTACTAAAGATATAGGCGCACCAGCAAAAGCTGCCTGCCTATAACAAAATAATAATAATAACATACTAGCAGATAACAGTCCGCTTCGCCGGTTGTTAAATGCTAGCCCTGCGGGGCTTTTCGGCGCTACCGCGCCTCTATTTTTGGTTGTTCCACCATTAGTTGATTGGCTAAAAGTCCCAACCAATGATTAATTAATACATGTACTAATTAATCAACTTTTTTCAAGTACGATTACATATTTATTGTAATAATGACAAAATAAGGTAATTTTATGATTTAATTTCACTAATAAACCATTCTAAACATAATAAACTTTTTCTGTTCTAAACGTCGTTACAATGTTGCATCAGCAAACCTTTCTTCTAGAGGTGTTACCCAAAAAAATCGAATGTTGATAAGTAGAATCGAATGTTTACTTGTGAAGGAATATTTCACCATAGACAAATAATTTCTCAATTGGTCTGGGAGTTGTGGTGTATTTTTCAGTACCTCCTTCTATATCCTCTCTTCCTACCTGCTGACAAGCCTCTATAATAGAGACTTAGGGGTTTATTAACTAACTAACTAACCATCACGCCATTTCCTCCAAGGGGTAAGCAGAGAGGATAGAACGCCACACCACTCTGTCCTGGCATACTTCTCTTGCTTCCTCCACATTCATACATCTTCTCATGCACGCACGTCGATCGATTATTCCGACTTCTTACATGCCCACTTTCAAGCACTTGTTTTACTTGATCATGCCATGTCTTTCTCGACCTTCCTCGACTTCTACATTCAGGCACAGTCGCATCATATATTTTTTTAGCCGTTCTTTCATCATCCATTCGCTCTACATGACCGAACCAATGGGGGGGGGTATAGGGGGTTATTCCTTTTTAAAATATAAATAAAATACTTTTTCATAGTAACTGAATTCGATTCACATAATATAAATATTATGTTTGAAGTCCGAATCGATTCATTCACTTTAATTGATGTTAAGCAGGTCACCTCACTATTAAAACTGACAAATGTCAAATGTGACCTATTAAAATGGCCCTACTTTAGGGTCAGAAGAGCAGTGCAACACTTCCACATTTTACCATCTACGCAGTTACTCTCTTCAGCTGGAGAACGTCAGTCAAGAAAAACACGGCATAATTACCAAAACATTTATTACATAAAATCTGCCTATACATCTGTATTCTATGGGGAGGAGTGTGAGACTAGTCTCTAGGGGGGTGGGGGGAGGGCGGCGGGCTCCTGGGGGGCGGTGAGGCCGTTCATGAGGTCCCGCACGGCCGGCCAGAGGGAACATTCCCCGTGGTTGGAGTTGAACTCGGCGAACCTGCAACAGAGATGAAACTTAATTGATTTTTTTCAATTTGATCAATCATCCTTGACCAATGATCAATCATCTCAACAGAGAAGAGAAGTTTGGAAGGGAATATGGATATCTAGGCGTTTACAGGGCTTATGACCTGTCATTGGCCACTTGATGTATTACAACATTCCCCATTTCACCTAGTATTTGATATCCATATCTGCCTAGTAAAATGGCGCGACGCTTCACATGTGAACACTCTGTCATCGATTGAGAAAATTGCTAAGCATTTTAGCAGAAACCTTTATGATTGCAAGTGAGATTCTTACCGAATTATATCACCTACTAGGAAACGTCTGAAGATAAATCTTCAATTTGTTATGCTTTTTTTTACCAGCAAATTTTTATAAACAACATTTTGAGTGTGTCCAAATACTTGTAGACAAAAACTGGATTTCACCCATTACGGGGTAATAATTACAATTTGACATCTCAACAGAGACGAGAAGTTTGGAAGGGAATATGGATATTCATTCAAGCTCAAATTCAGAAGTCATAATAAACGTTTGTCTCCAAATATGACGTAGATTCACCAGTTTTCGGGTTGTACTACAAGTTTTGTTACTCCATGTATATCGAGGCTATACTGACAGAGTGAATCGAGATATAGATACAAAAGGATATTAGTTATTCTAAATGTGGAAACTGGGTCCGAGCCAAGCGACCGGCTAAGTTAGCCAAGTCATTGATTGATATGGCATTTATTTTGTAGAACTCCATGATATTTTATGTTAAAATCAAAAAAAACGATTTTTTTTTTGGTTCTACGTGATTTTATTAAGTTTAGTGACAATTGTTTCGCCTTGTAAGGGCATTATCAAACTGTGGCGTTGAAACATTTACATTCTTATTTTATACAATATTGGCTTATTAGTTACAGTTAAGAATAGGGAGAGGAACATCTGTGGATTTTTACGAAATTCCTGATTTCAGTTGGTCTTTAATCTCTTTTTGGGTGAATTTTATTGCTTTGCCTACTCACTAGTCAAGGAATTTCGCTAATTCACAGATGTTATTTTTATATTATAGGTACATATTATTCATTATTTCAGACTGAATTTACAGAATTTAAAGAATTATTTAAAAAAAAAAAAATAAAAAATATAAAAAAAATTAGCCAAGTCAGGTTACCTCTTGAGCATGATGGAGGCCTGGTTGAGCAGCGAATTGGGGGAGTGGTGCGCGCCCGGCTCCCGCTTCTCCGCCAGCTGCGTCACGTTGGTGGCGACGTCGTACACCAGCGGCAGCACCACCTGGGCCTCCGCACGAGTCAGGCACAACTGGAGGACACACATTCAACACAAATATCAACACACTGAAACAGGTTTCACTCCTCATCTGCCGCGTCTTCTCTGGGCGGGAGGTAGTTGTAACTAATGACTAAAAAAGGGGTTAGAATTACTAATATCCTATCACCTACCTGGTGTGGAGACCTAGAAACCCGAGGTCTCAAAGAAGTTCGTTTAAGGGAAATTGGGTTCTTCCCGATTTTTTATTTTTAAAAATGATTGAAAAATTACAATATCAAGGGAATTTTTAAGCGCGGTTTGAAATGGCGCTTTTTCAAATCGCTCGCAAAATCCTTCATTGCGCATGCGGTGTGACGTCACAGTAATATAGGCGCTCATTTTGTGATGAATTTCACGCCTTTCACGGTGGACGGGTATGACGTCATTAGCCAATAACAGGCGCTAAAAATCATTCGTATTTTGGTTTTTTTAAAACATAAATTTATAAATGAAAACAAAATTTTTGATCATTGTGTTTTATATCGTTGTAATTTAAATACTTTTATCTTCTGTTTTTATTATTTTTATTTTTGTGTGATATGTCGTTAAGTGTAATTTTCAGCGTGTATATCTTAAATGCTATGCTCTCGTATACAATTGATTTTTTTTTTCTTTTTTTTTAGCTTGCCGCATCCTATTGGTTTCTTGGAACAGGCAATTGCCCATTTAGAAACCGATAGCGTTGATCGGAGTTTTTCCATTTATCTTTGTATGTAGGTACTTATAAATATACCACTGCACCAGTATTCAGTTTATCTACGATATTTATTATGTTATATGCCTATGTATCTAGATACTTAAGAAGCTCTAAATTGTACAACATTGTTATACGTTTGTAAATAATTAAATAAATAAATAATATTTATAACGTTTTCAAGGATATTCATGTTATCGGGAAGAACCCTATTGTTGGAAGATGACAGTGTAGGCGCAAGAAGTTTACAATTTATTATATATAATTATAAGGAATGACAACAATGTTTGACGTATTAAATGATGAGGTGTTGGAAATAAATAGAGAAGCAGGCTCACGAAGATGAGTATCTTGTTGCGGGCGATGAGCACGGCGGGCTGCGCCGTGGGCACGATGGGCGAGGCCTGCGGCGGGATGCGCAGCGCCCACTGCAGCGCCCACGCGCGCGGCGGCGCCAGCTCGCAGCGCATCAGCTGCAGCAGGTCGCGCAGCAGCGCGGGCGGGGCGCCCCACGCGCGCGCCCAGCCCCACGCCGAGTTGGGCTTGTACGGCGGGCTCACCACGCGCGACGACTCGAAGTACTTCTCCATCACCTGGGCACGAGACATTTATTCATTTATTACTAACATAGATCAACTGCCGAGACTGGGATTTTTGAGAAAAATATGAATGGTTTGTCATGTTTTTAAGGCATATAATCGAATTCCATGCTTAGACCAATCGATATAAAGAACTGAATTATTCAAAAATTAAATAAAAATACCTAAAATATCAGTTTGAATTTAGGCATTTTTTAAAATAAAAATAAAAAAACACTTTCTTTTTTTATTCACTTTTTAATTGATTTATTACTAACTAGTTATTACTTATTACTAACTGGTGAATCAAAAAAACAAGGTGTTTTTTAGTTTTATTTAAAAAAGTTTACAATGATTTACAAAGTTAACCCTTGGGCCGCGTCAATATATCAATCATAACATTTAAGCTACGCGTCACTTTCTCAACTTTTTGTTGACATTTTTTATTTATCATTTTAAACACTTTATTTCTGATGGAGGTGTCGTTTTTTATCACTATACCCGTTAAATATATAAGTTACGAACCTTTTGTGTAAACAATTGTCCACTTAAGATTAGAAATAGACGAAATATTCATTAAAATATACCATGTGTAAATAATAAACATGCCATCTCTTACCCACTGCGCCGTGGTGCGTATGTGTTAGTGGTCTCACATGCGGCTGCGTTCGGTGGTGTGTGTTACGTGTATGGATAACACGAGAGCAGTGGCGCACCGCGGATGTCAGATTGTATTCTAATGCACATAACCTCAACACTTTTTATTGCGTCTTTAATGTCGTCAATTCCACTAATTAATTAATAAAAAAGTTTTTGAAAATATAACAAAAAATGTACCTATTATTAAAATTACAATTTATCGTGATAAATTGTAAAACACGATTCAAAACACACAGGTATTTTTACATTCTTTACACATGTACCTAGTCATTTTTCTAACATTACCCTTATTAGATTTCGCACAAACGTGACAGCTTCTACGAGGTTTTTTGTTTTTTGGAGTTGGTGGAATAAATACTTTTTCATGTTTTAAAAATTGTTTTGGTGCTAGTCTTGTAGGGTTGTCGGATGAAGTTGTTGGACGATTAATGTTTTTATATGTAACTAAAAACCATGTATTTTTCAAGTAATTGACGGATTACAGCTAGTTGAAATTGAGGCAGAGTGACTGATTTCGAATGAACAAATTTAAATAAAATATGCGAATTTAATAAATATAAATCTATAATATGAAAAAATACTTTTTTGTACCACTTAACAGACTTCCTCATACAACTCAACCCACTCAGCATCATATCTGCTTTATCCACTAGCCCCATACTCTTTATTATAATCAATCACACAACTTGGTTTTTGAATTGGCTCTCGTGTAAGTCTATTGATTCTGCCTGTACGGGCCTGTGAATCGTCATGTAGAGTTGTGAGTATGTGCACATCTCGTCGATCACACCACTTCAACGCCAACAATGATGCATTTTGAAAGGACTGCATTTCACCTTTTTTTAGTTTTTTTAAAATTTGGGCAAGCCCTTACGGTTTTTGCGAACTGTACCACAAGCGTTTGTAGATTTTTCAAACAAATGTTTTGAATAAATTAGGACTTGTATACCAGTTATCGCAAAATAAGCTATGTCCTTTTACCAAAATAGTCTTTTAAGAGTGTTGTCACTACAGATCCAGATATACCAAGACCTTCTTCATTCACAATTTCAGTTCCAGTTCCTGTATAAATAACAAAATCCAATATAAAACCTGTTGTCACATCACACAATACGAACATTTTTATTCCAAATCTATGCCGTTTTGAAGGAAATATACTGTTTAAAAAGTAATCGTCCTTTAAATACTATCATGCTCTCTCGTCAATACATATTTTTTTAAAGTGGAATAATGTGTGTTTTTAAATGAGTCACGAGTATAATCAACTACCATTCTAATTTTTATGCAATTTGTCAGTTGTCTGTGTGGTGTTGTCGCAAAAATGAAGCATCTGGTGTAAAAGTTCATACCGGTCCCTTGACATAGTTTGTCCAAAAATAGGGCTAAGGAGAAGAGGATCTGTGGACCAGTGTTTCTTCTATTGTCAGGTGACAGTTCCTCGTCATAAGCATAGTCACCGCAATAAATATGTACATTTCAGGTGTGAATGTATGGACCCACTTTTTTACTCTGGCTTTGTCTCCAAAGGTTTTTCTATTTATTTCAAAAGTGTGAAAACAAATTCACTTCCGTCACATTTTTGTTCATTATAAACCTCACTGAGAAAGTGTTCAAAAAACTCAAGTTCGGTTGATTGTGCAGATAGTGAAACTCTTGGATTTACTCCAGAAAATGAGTCAAAATTATGAATTATAGGTACATGTGGACCCGGAAACCCAAGGAGGCGAAACTCTTTGTGATGTCGATTCTCCACCGAAGTTGGCATTTTCTTCATCGTCCGATTTCCACGACATCACTCAAATTTGATTGCAAATCGTCTTCGCTTTCACTTATCCCGAAATCTGATCCAAGATCCTCGACTGCTGCAGCGATATCTTCTGCACTCATTCTACGGCTAGCCATTTTAAAAACTATTTTTAAACTTCTAAAACGATATTGTTCTTTTTAAAAAATCAGTAGGTAAATTATTAATTCAACGTCAAAATAGCATATTTGTAAAACATCAGAATAAACTAATCACTGGTCATAGAGTACACATCACTGTAGGAAAACGATAAAAATATAGGCAGGCTGTCTAGGCAATGCATTTAATATATTATAATTAACTTAAAAATCATTCGAATATCACTAAGAAGCACAATAAAAAAAAAACATAATAAATCGAAATCTCAAATAATTCACGGTAGAATATTATCACGGGCCGTCCCTGAGCCGACAGAATGAGCCCCTCAAATTACTATTGCGTCACACGTCGCGAGTGAGAGACCGATATATTCGTACTGAGTGAGGGAATTAGGCCGGATTTTTAGGTCTCCCGATATTTATCAATACATTTGATACAATATTATTTCGTTTTGAGATTTTTAGGACAGATGTCAATAGTATGAAGATTGGGCTGTGTTTTAAAGGCAAAATTTATTTTCGGTTTGCATATTTCACTCGGAAGATATTGGGGTTTGAATCTTAGGTTCAGGCAAATCACACACGTATGTGATTAGCCGCGTTAGAGGCCTGCAGTATGAAATCACATACGTGTGTGACAGCCGCGGGCTGAGGGTTAATGGTGGTAATATAAATAACGTAGGCGTTTTTTTATTGAATTAAGTTGGTTTAATAATAACTTTTGGATTTTTTTGTGATAAATTCAAAATCTGATAAAGGTTTTGTTGAAAAAAAGTGCAATTTTGTGACGTGGCATTTAATTTTAGTTCGATTTTCAAAAATATAATGTCACCTGTCGCTTTGCAAATTTGATGTTATTGTTACATAAACACATTATTATGTGACAATGATCATCATCATACCATATCCGCTCCCTATGTGGAGCTTATGGAATCCACAAACTGCCTCCAGGCCAAGCGATCGGCCGCCAGCTCCCGCGCATCCTCCCAAGTCAAGTCCACGTCCCGCAGCTCTGACGCACACTGCCGACGAATTGTCAACAGTAGACGACCAGGACAACGAGAACCTGATGCCTTGTAAAATAGGCAAGCATGGTGGCGGCTCGTATTATATGTATAATCTAGAGTTTCCTAAATATCTCAATACATCTTATGTTAAAATCAAAAAACGATTTTTTTGGTTCTACGTGATTTTATTATCAAGTTAGTGACAATTTGTTTCGCCTTGTAAGGGCATTATCAAAACTGTGGCGTTGAAACTTTTATTTTTTATTTTTATTTAGATGTTACAATTCTTTAAAATTCTGTAAAACTCAGTCTGAAATAATGAATAATATGCTATAATATAAAATAACATCTGTGAATTAGCGAAATTCCTTGACTATAGGCTTCTTCAAAATAAATGCCATATCAAATCAATATCTCAATCCTATTGGTATTAGAGCGATTAAATTGTAGATAAGCTGAATACTGGCGCTGTGGTACCGAAGACTCCTCCATGCTCCACTGGACTTGGTGCTCGGGCAGGGGGTTGAGGGTGAGGTCGGAGACTCTGCATGTGGGCCGTGGGTGCAGAGCCACCCCTCCCCTGCAGGCCGCAGGTCTCCCGCCCGGAACATTACCACGGCCCGGTTCCACCTCTATGCTCACTTCAGACGTACAACACGTGGCTGTGCGTAGGCCGGTGTGCGTGGGCTGCGGCGGTCTCGGGAACTTCCTGTTTGGCTAGGGAAGAAAGCCCGTGATACGTTGGACGTCACCGAGCACAGCCACTGACGCGGAGAGCCGGGCTTGCGTGGCTCCCTCCTCGCAACAGGGACCCACAATTCTCCAGCGGCAGCCAGATCATGAAAGGTGCCGCGGTGTCGTGGACTCCTCCCCTCGAATCGACTAGGACCAAATGGACAATCTCAGTTGGATGATCCAAACTTTTGTGTTAAACCAATTAACTTATTATTGTTTACACCTAGTTTTACGCCCAATTTATAATTAATTTTACAATGGCTTACATCATTAAGATACTTTTTCATAGTTTCCCAACTTGGAAAATGTCTGATACATCTACATTAAATCAAAAATTCCAATGTTGCGGAGTTAACATTTAAATATTGTACCTATGTGAAATTTTGAGTAAGTCGGCCACTTTCTCATTTTTATCGACCCTCGTTTATCTATGTTACTTGAGAGGTTTGTCAGAGTCGGTCTTAAAATGCCTCTCTCAATGGCATAATATCCCAGAGAAGATTATATCGTCTTAATTGAAATATTGGTTAAAAAATGTAAAAACGTCGATTTCAATAAGATTATTTTATGTATTTTTAATATTTTTTTTACGAGAATAGTGTTAAAAATTTTTTAATTGATGTTATGTTGTCAATAATCTGAAGATGACCTGGTGGTTTTATACTCATAAGCTTTATGATTCTATATGAGTATTTTTGTAATTTGAGTCGTTCTTCTCCTCACAGTTCACAGTCCATAAAATAATACATAAAATTTACAACTACATGGTGTGGCATTCGGTTTATAAATCGGGGGGGGGGGGGGGGGGGGGGGGGAAAAAAAATTATTTTTAGGGGGGGGGGGGGGGGGGGGGGGGGGGGGGGGGGGGTTAAAAATAAATATAATTGGAGATACATCAATTTGTGGGGGGGGGGGGGGGGGGGGGGGGGGGTTTGATTTTTGGAAAAGTTTTGTATTGATGGCGATCGGAGATGTCGCGGGGGGGGGGGGGGGGGTTTCGTATGCGGCTATAAAAACTCTATAAATGATTATATCTCGATTATTTATTTATCCGATTTACAACACAGGGGGGTTTTTTTGACACTGATGGTTTTGTGGGTGTCTATTGAGGGGTGTTGATGTTGGTTGCGTATTCACAAATTATTGGTTGGGGTGGGGGGGTTTTGGGGGTGATGATGACTTGTGGGATATGAGACTAGGTGTTTTATTCTTGGTGGTGTGAGAATATGCTTGGTGAAGTGGGGTATTTTTGGATAGTGGGGGGGGGGGGAGGCATTTTGGGGAGATAGAAACCTTTGTTTTGGGGGGTATCAATTGTTGAAAGTTTGTATTAGTTGGGGTGTAGAGTTTTGACTAGTGGAGTTGGTATTGTATTCGCTGGATTTAATGGGGGTATATTAAAGGGGTAAGTAGCTGGTTTTTACAGATGAGATGTATGTTGTGGTTTGTTGTTATAAGCGTGCTATTCACAGATGCTTTAGAAGGTGCTTTACGATTGATGCGATCAATTTTGAGTAGTGTTTTCCGTTATAAGGTACCGTCAGTTTAGGTAAATGTGATGTAGTTTGAACATAAATAAACGGAGCCGAGCGGGGTGATGATCGCTCTTCGCGGCCTTAGAGTCAACGTTATAAATAGATTTCATGAGAGCTTGTATGCATTTTTTCTTATTTACGACTGCTGTTTCTGAAAGTTTTGGCTTGCCGTAAATACCGACTTAAATTATTTTATAGAGTGACTGAAGATTCTCTTCGATGTGCGAATAAGGAATATATTCACGGGAATATGGCTCGCGACTAGTATGCGATCGTTTAATAATCCCTGATCCGTATAACTTTTAACGCGCCTGTTCCATGTGATCGCGAAAACCGTTAAACATCCATGGGTAAAGAAATCGTTATCACGTACGCTTATTACCGAGTAGGTACTGATCTGTGATCGAAGCAACAGGTTTGCGGGTATCATCACGATATATTAATTGCACATAAATATATTGCCATACGTGATACCTCGGACTGGCGCTGGAAGCGTAAGACTGATTATCGTGCCTTCACTGTAACAAATTATAAAAATTATCTGCATTTGTGTACAATGCTGGGCCAGATGCACCGCATGAGGGGGGAAAGTTAAGTGAGTAATATTCTCCAGTTTTTGAAGCATCATAATATTTCTTTTTTCACCGAGATCAATAACCCATTTTTTTTAGTTTGTCCTTCCAAACCTATGCATTCTTAAAGTGTAATTTATCTGTTTACAAAGATGCTTTTTTCTTCATCAAAAATGTATGAAAAATGATACTCTATGAATTGAGTTTGTAAGAATATTATTACTGTTTACATAATGCAGTGTACTCATTCCTATATTTGTCAGGGAATAATGTAAGTTATATAATAAAAGTCTATAAGGACCTGTTATCACTTCGCGTAATGTAATTGGAGATGATTTAAGAAATTAAATGATAAATTATTTCAGTTGGGTGCCTTTTATTTGAAATTCTTAAACACAACATACCTGTAACATAAATTCTTTGTAATCTGCTTTAAAATCACAATCAGAAAAAGTGAGTACAAACTTTGGTGCAAACAACTTTAGTTGGATTTATGTATTATTAAAACTACATATACACAAATCATGTGAAGTACTACCATGTGTTAATAAATATTGTTAATATAAAAGCCAACGGATTGTGGTCCGCAGTCATTAGACTCACAGATTCTAGATTGAGATACTTAGTAGAAATCTTGTTCCAATACATGTTAGAAAGGAAGCTCTCATCGACCTCACTTCACACTCACCCTAAGAAAAAACTTCCTTCCCAGTAGGGTGGCCGTCAGACTTGGAACCAAGTTACCAGTGCCTAGTTGTCCACCTCCCACTACTGTCAACCAGTTTCAAAAAACCGTTTAAGATGCTAGTAGGCAGGACAGAAGCCTAGTACTTAAAGATATATGCGCATCCAGCAAAAGCAGCCTGCCTATAACAAAATAATAATAATAACATTACTAGCAGATAACAGTCCGGCTTCGCCGGTTGTTAAGATGCTAGGCCCTGAGGGGCTCTTTACGGCGCTACAGCCGCCTCTATTTTTGGATTGTTCCACCATTAGTTGATTGGCAAATGTTCCCAACCAATGATTCAATTAAATACATGTACTAATTAATCCACTTTTTTCCAGTACGATTACCATATTTAATGTCAATAGATGTACAATATAGGATCTAATTTATGATTTAATTTCACTTATAACACCATTCTAAACATAATAAAATTTTTCTGTTCTCTAAACGTCGTTACAATTGTTGCTTCAGCACACCTTTCTTTCTAGAGGTGATACCCAAAAAATTCGAATGGTTGATTAAGTAGAAGCCGAATGTTTACTTGTGAAGGAATTATTTCAACATAGACAATTTAAATTATCTCAATTGGTCTGGGGAGTTGTGGTGATTTTTCAGTACTATCTGTCTATATCCTCTCTTCCTACCTGCTGACAAGGCCTCCTAAAATAGAGACTTAGGGGGATAATTACCTAACTACCTAACCATCCCCCCCAAAACGCCCCCCCCCCCCCCACAATTAATTATTTCCTCCAAGGGGAAAGCAGAGAGGATTAGAACGCCCACACCCACTCTGATCCTGGCATACTTCTCAATTCTCTTGCTTCCTCCACATACCTTACATCTTCCTCATGCCACGCACGTCGATATATTCTCCCGAACTTCTTACATGCCCACATATCAATCACTTGTTGTTTTACTTGATCATGCCATGTCTTTCTCGACCTTCCTCGACTTCTACATTCAGTGCAACAGCTCGCATCACTATATTTTTTTAGCCGTTCATTCATACATCCATTCGCTCTACAAGACCGAAACAAATGGGGGGGGCGGTAGGTTTTTATATAGGGGGTTATTCATTTTTAAAATATAAATAAAATACTTTTCATAGTTAACTGAATTGCGATACACATAATATAAATATTATGTTTGAATGTCCGGAATCGATTCATTTCACTTTAATTGATGATAAGCAGGTTCACCTCACTATTAAAACTGACAAATGTCAAATGTGGACCTAATTAATAATGGCCTCTACTTTAGGGTCAGAGAGAGCCGTTGCAACTCTTTCCACATTTTACCATCTACGCAGTAGTTACTCTCTTCAGCCTGGAGAGACAACGTCAGTCAAGAAAAACACGGCATAATTACCAAACAACATATTATTCATAAAATCTGCGTATACATCCTGTATTATTCTATGGGGTGGAGTTTTTAGTGGGAGACTAGTCTTCTAGGGGGGTGGGTGGGAGGGCGGCGGGCTCCTGTGGGGCGGTTAAGGCCGTTCCTGAGGTCCCGCACGGCCGGCCAGAGGGAACATTTCCCCCCGTTGGTTGGAGTTTGAACTCGGCGAACCTGCAACGCAACAGAGATGAAACTTAATTGCTTTTATTTCATTTGATCAATCATCCTTGACCAAAGCTCAATCATCTCAACAGGCAAAGAGAAGGTTTGGATGGAATATGGATAGTCTTGGCGATTACAGGGGCTTATGACCTGTCAATTGGCAATTTGATGCTATTACAAGCATTCCCCATTACATCCTAGTATTTGATATCCATATCTGCCTAGTAATAATGGCGCGGACGCTTCAACATTTTTGTGAACACTCTGTCATCGATTGAGGAAAATTGATAAGGCATGGTTTAGCAGAAACTTTATGAAATGCAAGCAAGTGAGATTCTTACCCGAAGTATATCACCTACTAGGAAAACGTCTGAAGATAAATCTACAATTTGTTATGCTTTTTTTTACTATCAGCAAATTTTTTAAACAACATTTTGAGTGTTGTCCAAATACTTGTAGACAAAAACTGGATTTCACCCATTACGGGGTAATAATTACAATTTGACATCTCAACAGAGACGAGAAGTTTGGAAGGGAATATGGATATTCATTCAAGCTCAAATTCAGAAGTCATAATAAACGTTTGTCTCCAAATATGACGTAGATTCACCATTTTCGGGTTGTACTACAAGTTTTGTTACTCCATGTATATCGAGGCTATACTGACAGAGTGAATCGAGATATAGATACAAAAGGATATTAGTTATTCTAAATGTGGAAACTGGTGTCCGAGCCAAGCGACCGGCTAAGTTAGCCAAATGTCATTGAATTGATATGGCATTTATTTTGTAGAAACTCCATGATATTTTATGTTAAAATCAAAAAAACGATTTTTTTTTTTAGGTTCTACGTGATTTTAATTAAGTTAGTGACAATTGTTTCGCCTTGTAAGGGGCAATTATCAAACTGTGGCGTTGAAACATTTTACATTCTTATTTTATACAATATTTGGCTTATTAGTTACAGTTAAGAATAGGGGAGAGGAACATCTGTGTGATTTTTTACGAAATTCCTGATTTCAGTTGGTCTTTAATCTCTTTTTGGGTGAATTTTATTGCTTTGCACTACTCACTAGTCAAGGAATTTCGCTAATTCACAGATGTTATTTTTATATTATTGGTACATATTATTCATTATTTCAGACTGAATTTACAGAATTTAAAGAATTAATTAAAAAAAAAAAATAATAAAAAATAAAAAAAAATTAGCCAAGTCAGGTTACCTCTTGAGCATGATGGAGGCCTGGTTGAGCAGCGAATTTGGGGGAGTGGTGCGCGCCCGGCCTCCCGCTTCTCCGCCAGCTGCGTCACGTTGGTGGCGACGTCGTACACCAGCGGCAACGCACCACCTGGGCCTCCGCACGAGTCAGGCACAAACTGGAGGACACACATTCAACACAAATATCAACACACTGAAACAGGTTCAACTCCTCATCTGCCGCGTCTTCGTCTCTGGGCGGGAGGTAGTTGTAACTAATGACTAAAAAAGGGGTAGAATTACTAATATCCTATCACCTACCTGGTGTGTGTGATACCTAGAACCCGAGGTCTCAAAGAAGTTCGTTTAAGGGAAATTGGGTTCTTCCCGATTTTTTATTTTTAAAAATGATTGAAAAATTTACAATATCAAGGGAATTTTTAAGCGCGGTTTGAAAATGGCGCTTTTTTCAAATCGCTCGCAAAAATCCTTCATTGCGCAATGCGGTGTGACGTCACAGTAATATAGGCGCTCATTTTGTGATGAATTTCACGCCTTTCACGGTGGACGGGTTATGACGTCATTAGCCAATAACAGGCGCTAAAAATCATTCGTATTTTGGTTTTTTTAAAACATAAATTTATAAATGAAAACAAAATTTTTGATCAATGTGTTTTATATCGTTGTAATTTAAATACTTTTATCTTCTGTTTTTATTATTTTTTATTTTTGTGTGATATGTCGTTAAGTGTAATTTTCAGCGTGTATATCTTAAATGCTATGCTCTCGTATACAATTGATTTTTTTTTTCTTTTTTAGCTTGCCGCATCCTATTGGTTTCTTGGAACAGGCAATTGCCCATTTAGAAACCGATAGCGTTGATCGGAGTTTTTCCATTTATCTTTGTATGTAGGTACTTATAATATACCACTGCACCAGTATTCAGTTTATCTACGATATTTTATTATGTTATATGCCTATGTATCTAGATACTTAAGAAGCTCTAAATTGTACAACATTGTTATACGTTTGTAAATAATTAAATAAATAAATAATATTTATAACGTTTTCAAGGATATTCATGTTATCGGGAAGAACCCTATTGTTGGAAGATGACAGTGTTAGGCGCAAGAAGTTACAATTATTATTATAATTATAAGGAATGACAACAATGTTTGACGTATTAAATGATGAGGTGTTGGAAATAAATAGAGAAGCAGGCTCACGAAGATGAGTATCTTGTTGCGGGCGATTGAGCACGGCGGGCTGCGCCGTGGGCACGATGGGCGAGGCCTGCGGCGGGATGCGCAGCGCCCACTGCAGCGCCCACACGCGCGCGGCGGCGCCAGCTCGCAGCGCATCAGCTGCAGCAGGTCGCGCAGCAGCGCGGGCGGGGCGCCCACACGCGCGCGCCCAGCCCCACGCCGAGTTGGGCTTGTACGGCGGGCTCACCACCCGCGCGCGACTCGAAGTACTTCTCCATCACCTGGCACGAGACATTTATTCATTTATTACTAACATAGATCAACTGCCGAGACTGGGATTTTTGAGAAAAATATGAATGGTTTGTCATGTTTTTAAGGCATATAATCGAATTCCATGCTTAGACCAATCGATATAAAGAACTGAATTATTCAAAAATTAAATAAAAATACCTAAAATATCAGTTTGAATTTAGGCATTTTTTAAAAACCAAAAAAAAAAAACACTTTCTTTTTTTTATTCACTTTTTAATTGATTTATTACTAACTAGTTATTACTTATTACTAACTGGTGAATCAAAAAACAAGGTGTTTTTTAGTTTTATTTAAAAAAGTTTACAATGATTTACAAAGTTAACCCTTGGGCCGCGTCAATATATCAATCATAACATTTAAGCTACGCGTCACTTTCTCAACTTTTTGTTGACATTTTTTATTTATCATTTTTAAACACTTATTTCTGATGGAGGTGTCGTTTTTTATCACTATACCCGTTAAATATATAAGTTACGAACCTTTTGTGTAAACAATTGTCCACTTAAGATTAGAAATAGACGAAAATATTCATTAAAATATACCATGTGTAAATAATAAAACATGCCATCTCTTACCCACTGCGCCGTGGTGCGTATGTGTTAGTGGTCTCACATGCGGCTGCGTTCGGTGGTGTGTGTTACGTGTATGGATAACACGAGAGCAGTGGCGCACCGCGGATGTCAGATTGTATTCTAATGCACATTATTCTTTAAAACCTCAACACTTTTTATTGCGTCTTTAATGTCGTCAATTCCACTAATTAATTAATAAAAAAGTTTTTGAAAATATAACAAAAATGTTACCTATTATTAAAATTACAATTTATCGTGATAAATTGTAAAAACACGATTCAAAACACACAGGTATTTTACATTCTTTACACATGTACCTAGTCATTTTTCTAACATTACCCTTATTAGATTTCGCACCAAACGTGACAGCTTCTACGAGGTTTTTTGTTTTTTGGAGTTGGTGGAATAAATACTTTTTCATGTTTTTAAAAATTGTTTTGGTGCTAGTCTTGTAGGGTTGTCGGATGAAGTTGTTGGACGATTAATGTTTTTATATGTAACTAAAACCATGTATTTTTCAAGTAATTGACGGATTACAGCTAGTTGAAAATTGAGGCAGAGTGACTGATTTCGAATGAACAAATTTAAATAAAATATGCGAATTTAATAAATATAAATCTATAATATGAAAAAATACTTTTTTGTACCACTTAACAGACTTCCTCATACAACTCAACCACTCAGCATCATATCTGCTTTATCCACTAGCCCCATACTCTTATTATAATCAATCACACAACTTGGTTTTTGAATTGGCTCTCGTGTAAGTCTATTGATTCTGCCTGTACGGGGCCTGTGAATCGTCATGTAGAGTTGTGAGTATGTGCACATCTCGTCGATCACACCACTTCAACGCCAACAATGATGCATTTTGAAAGGACTGCATTTCACCTTTTTTTAGTTTTTTAAATTTGGGCAAGCCCTTACGGTTTTTGCGAACTGTACCACAAGCGTTTGTAGATTTTTCAAACAAATGTTTGAATAAATTAGGACTTGTATACCAGTTATCGCAAAATAAGCTATGTCCTTTACCCCAAATAGTCTTTTAAGAGTGTTGTCACTACAGATCCAGATATACCAAGACCTTCTTCATTCACAATTTCAGTTCCAGTTCCTGTATAAAATAACAAAATCCAATATAAAACCTGTTGTCACATCACACAATACGAACATTTTTATTCCAAAATCTATGCCGTTTTGAAGGAATTATACTGTTTAAAAGTAAAGTAATCGTCCTTTAAATACTATCATGCTCTCGTCAATACATATTTTTTTAAAGGGAATAAATGTGTTTTTAAATGAGTCACGAGTATATAATCAACTACCATTCTAATTTTATGCAATTTGTCAGTTGTCCTGTGTGGTGTTGTCGCAAAAATGAAGCATCTGGTGTAAAAGTTCATACCGGTCCCTTGACATAGTTTGTGTCAAAAAATAGGGCTAAGGAGAAGAGGATCTTGTGGACCAGTGTTTTCTTCTATTGTCAGGTGACAGTTCCTCGTCATAAGCATAGTCACCGCAATAAAATATGTACATTTCAGGTGTGAATGTATGGACCCACTTTTTTACTATGGCTTTGTCTCCAAAGGTTTTTCTATTTATTTCAAAAAGTGTGAAACAAATTCACTTCCGTCACAATTTTTGTTCATTATAACCTCACTGAGAAAAGTGTTCAAAAACTCAAGTTCGGTTGATTGTGCAGATAGTGAAACTCTTGGATTTACTCCAGAAAATGAGTCAAAATTTATGAATTATAGGTACATGTGGACCGGAAACCCAAGGAGGCGAAACTCTTTGTGTGATGTCGATTCTCCACCGAAGTTGGCATTTTCATCATCGTCCGATTCCACGACATCACTCAAATTTGATTGCAAATCGTCTTCGCTTTCACTTATCCCGAAATCTGATCCAAGATCCTCGACTGCTGCAGCGATTATCTTCTGCACTCATTCTACGGCTAGCCATTTTAAAACTATTTTTAAACTTCTAAAACGATATTGTTCTTTTTAAAAAATCAGTAGGTAAATTATTAATTCAACGTCAAAAATAGCATATTTGTAAAACATCAATTCACGGTAGAATATTATCACGGGCCGTCCCTGAGCCGACAGAATGAGCCCTCAAATTACTATTGCGTCACACGTCGCGAGTGAGAGACCGATATATTCGTACTGAGTGAGGGAATTAGGCCGGATTTTTTAGGTCTCCCGATATTTATCAATACATTTGATACAATATTATTTCGTTTTGAGATTTTTAGGACAGATGTCAATAGTATGAAGATTGGGCTGTGTTTTAAGGCAAAATTATTTTCGGTTTGCATATTTCACTCGGAAGATATTGGGGTTTGAATCTTAGGTTCAGGCAAATCACACACGTATGTGATAGCCGCGTTTAGAGGCCTGCAGTATGAAATCACATACGTGTGTGACAGCCGCGGCCTGAGGGTTAATGGTGGTAATATAAATAACGTAGGCGTTTTTTTATTGAATTAAGTTGGTTTAATAATAACTTTTGGATTTTTTGTGATAAATTCAAAATCTGATAAAGGTTTTGTTGAAAAAAGTGCAATTTTGTGACGTGGCATTAATTTTAGTTCGATTTTCAAAAATATAATGTCACCTGTCGCTTTGCAAATTTGATGTTATTGTTACATAAAACACATTATTATGTGACAATGATCATCATCATACCATATCCGCTCCCTATGTGGAGCTTATGGAATCCACAAACTGCCTCCAGGCCAAGCGATCGGCCGCCAGCTCCCGCGCATCCTCCCAAGTCAAGTCCACGTCCCGCAGCTCTGACGCACACTGCCGACGAATTGTCAACAGTAGACGACCAGGACAACGAGAACCTGATGCCTTGTAAAATAGGCAAGCATGGTGGCGGCTCGTATTTATGTATAATCTAGAGTTTCCTAAATATCTCAATACATCTTATGTTAAAATCAAAAAACGATTTTTTTGGTTCTACGTGATTTTATTATCAAGTTAGTGACAATTGTTTCGCCTTGTAAGGGCATTATCAAACTGTGGCGTTGAAACTTTTTATTTTTATTTTTATTTAGATGTTACAATTCTTTAAATTCTGTAAACTCAGTCTGAAATAATGAATAATATGCTATAATATAAAATAACATCTGTGAATTAGCGAAATTCCTTGACTAGTGAGTAGGTAAAGCAATAAAATTCACCCAAAAAGAGATTAAAGACCAACTGAAATCAGGAATTTAGTAAAAATCCACAGATGTTCCCTACTTTTAAAAACTGTAACTAATAAGCCAATATTGTATAAAATAAGATGTAAAATGTTTCAACGCCACAGTTGATAATGCCCTTACAAGGCGAAACAATTGTCACTAACTTGATAATAAAATCACGTAGAACCAAAAAAAATCGTTTTTTTGATTTTAGCATAAGATATCATGGAGTTCTACAAAATAAATGCCATATCAATCAATATCTCAATACATGGTATTAGAGCGATAAATATGTAGGATAAGCTGAATACTGGCGCAGTGGTACCTGAAGCTCCTCCATGCTCCACTGGACCTTGTGCTCGGGCAGGGGGATGAGGGTGAGGTGGAGACTCTGCATGTGGCCGGGGTGCAGCGCACCCTCCCCTGCAGGCCGCAGGTCTCCGCCCCGGAACATTACCACGCCCGGTTCCGAACACGACACCAGCGTCAACTGAAAGTCATAACCAAAATTCATATTGAAAAGAAGTTAACTAAATTTTATACATAAGTATAGAAAATTGTGTACCGCAATTGAGGCCAGTGAGTTATTGCTCTGAACCAATTTTACTTCTGACTTATATGACTTTTGAATCTAGGTTGGAAAAAAAAAAAATTCTCATAAAATCTTTTATTAGTACCGCAGATTTAAGTAAAATTGCACAAATTCTTATTAAAATACCGTTTTTTATGTGTTTTTTCTTTATGAATAGTATTAATATGACTGAATAAATTATTTTTTGATAACATCTTAGAGTAATGACGCGCAGGCTATAGAGAGGCCCTTTCGCCGTTTCCCATAGAGCGGAAGCGTTGCAAATTTTTGGTTAGCGACAACTTCACTCTGCTGGCGGCCATTATTATTTGTTTGACAACAGACGCATAACGGTCACTTTCGTCGCTTTGCTAGTAAATAACGTGGATACTGATTTTAATCATCAAAAACGGCAATGGTGAATTGTAGTATGCTGGGTTGTAGCAGTAAGAGTGTCAAAGGTGTTAAAGGAGTCACATTTCACAGGTAATTGATTTCGATAAATAATTATTTTGATTTACATTGATTTTGGCATATATTGTCCTAACATGGTATTATTTGTATAAAAACTTTCCTTTTATCAACATATTTACATTATTCTTAATTTAGGTGATCAATTTGTAAATTAAAGTATGTTTACTGTTGATAGTGACAGTTGATTACTGTCGATATGCCAAGGCCGCATTAGGCATTTGTAAAACATTGGCATTGTTAGGGCCCCTCTATAGCCTGCGCGTCATTACTCTAAGGATAACATTGTCTCTCTAGTCTTCAAAAGCGTAGATCTAACATTGATTCCATTTTCATATTGAAATAGCTAAATGGCATGATAGATGCACCATCTTTACTGACTCAAGTGACTTTCTGTATTCCAGTCCGTAGGTTGAGAAATAATGACGTGCTGTTCCTTAGTCACCACAAAACTAACTATGGTTTTCATGCCCCATTGTCTCGATTGTGTCGTAATGTAAACTCAAGACGGGATCTGGACTTGTTCGGTGTAAGTCCATCAAGATTTAAAAATTTTATGAAGTAGACCCGATCCTGTCTTGAGTGTGTCCACATTGTATTCTAACTGTCTTAGCTTCACCAATTTAATGCTCTGTTGCTTATTTTTACTGCTTGTTATCCCTATTATGCTTATCTATGTATTTAAAATGGATTTTTTTCCGTAAATAAATAAATAACAAGATTTTTTGAAATGAATACAAATACTTGTAGACAAATTACTGGATTATACCCATGCTGGGCTGATATCTGATATTATTGATATCCCAACAGAGACAGAGGAGCTCTGGAAAAGAATGTGGGTTATCTAGGCGTTTACAGGGCTTATGACCTGTCATTGGCTGGGTTAAGTGGCCACTTGACGTACTACAACATTCCCCATTCCGCCCATCATCTGATAACCATATATGACCAATTTTTGGAACTACTATATATATTGAAATCGTCGTCGTCATCTGTTGAGAAGATTGCAAAGCATTTTATTTGGCAATCATCTTTTTATTAGATGTAGGTAAGGCCCTACCGGGCTTAGATAACCCACATTTGTTTCCAGAGTTCCTCTGTCTCTGTTGGGATATCAATAATAAATAAATAACAATTTGCAAAAATGTATCGAAAAAAAACTTAACTTAATAAATTTTCTCGAAAACTATGAGTAAAATTAAAAAAATGTATTCTACAATATCGACTCCAAAAATGACATTTCCCCGCTTGTAGGACTGTTCCATCACAGTGGGTGTTGCGTACCTCGGTGTCGTCCTGCTGTATGAAGCGCTGCAGGTGGCGGCGCATGTAGACGCAGCCGAGGAAGCGCTCCAGCGGCGCCACGGGCGGGCCGGCGGCGGGCGCGCCGGGCGGCGGCTCGCACGGCGCGCACAGCGCCTCCAGCGCGCCCGCCGGCAGCAGCGTGGCCACCGCGCCCGCCCACGCGCGCCCGCCCACCAGCACCCGCCCCGGCCCCTTGGCCACTGGAACACAGACAAATATTCAACATTTATTCATACTGAAACCACTAATATTAACTAACTAACTAACCATCACGCCACACCACTCTGTCCTGGCATACTTCTCTTGCTTCCTCCACATTCATACATCTTCTCATGCACGCACGTCAATTATTCCGACTTCTTACATGCCCACTTGTTTTACTTGATCATGCCATGTCTTTCTCAGCCTTCCTCGACTCCTACATCCAGGGACAGTCGCGTCATATATTTTTTTAGCCATTCTTTCCTCGACCGAACCAACGTAAAAGACCTTTCTTAATTTTGTCGATAATGCTTATCTCAGCCTTGCATTCTGCTCTTATTTCGACATTAGTGCACCTATCATACACATAGTTTTACCACACATTCGCCTGAGATATCGCATTTCAACTGCATTCAATTTACTTTCATCCTTATTTAATTATAGTAAACAAGTTTTTGGTGGGAAAAAAGCACTCAATAGCACGATACTGAGCCACCGCATATACCTATAGTAAAAAAAGTCGGAATTGGGGTGTAAATAAATTTAAAAAATTAAAAATAAAAGTACAGCTGTCAAAAAAAATTGTATGAGAAAAAAAATATTCCGTTACTGTATGAACATTTCAGTCTGAAAATGACAGTTTAACAAAACACTACGTTTTTATAGTAACCAAGCAACGCTGCAACGATTGCCATGGGAACATGGAATTGTTTACATCACCAAGTTTTTGTATGGGCCGTTTGCGTAGTGCCGTTTCTCTTTGTTGTATATTCTCTGATTTCTACTAACCTTTAAGTTCCTGTGATCTGGCCGGGGAGGGTCGGGGAACGCTGGGTGACCCGGGCCAGGCTGTGAACGGGCTTCCTGTGGAATACACGAATAACGCATTTCAATAATTACGTACAATACATACAATAAATCAACTATTTCATTGGGGCTTTAGTAAAGGACCAGTAATTTTAAACAATTTCTAAGATTTCGGAACAATCAAACATAGCAACTTAGTAACTAAAGACTCTATACCCTATGGAGACCCATAGGGTAGGTAATTCTTCACTTATGCAAAAGTCAGTAGTGAGGTCATCAATAACCACTTTCAAGCTTGGCTGTATGACGCTGTTGGGTGTAGTTTAGGACCTTTCTAGCAGTCCCAACAAGGACCGCCACTCCTTTAGTAACAGTAAATAAGTATTCTATTTTATCTGTGTTTCCTCGCTTCTGATGTTGTTTGATTACGCTTCCCTACAGCTTTGAGTGTGATGCCTAGTCAGGACCATTGGATTTGACATGAGGTTTGCATGAATGGAAACCCAGAATATGGGAGCATCTACCGGGAAACTACTCTAAAGAGAATTCAGGTGAAATGCCGGCGAAGCAGTAGCCTCATTACACCGCTACGGCTTGTACGGTACTAACCTGGGGGCAGGTAGGCCCCCGCCCCCCCCGGGCTGGCGGCGGCCAGAGCGGGCAGGGGCGAGGCGCCGGGGAGCTGCGGAGAGGCGGGGCTCGCGTGCGCCACGCCCCCCATGGGCGGGGATGTCAGGTTGAAGGAGCCGCTGTGCCCCTGCATACAGACAATAATAAATTATGTACAAATTATAACTTGAGCATAACAAGTCTAGTATGGTTTCTAAATGGACCTGTTCTCAGAAACCGATAGGATGCGTCGAGTACGTTACCTGGTGCGGGCTGGCAGGGTGCGGCGTGTGGGGCGCGGAGTGCGGCGTGTGCGGCGCGGGGGGCGTGAGCGGCGCCGGGAAGCGCAGCCCGCCGCCGTCCCGCGGGGACACGGGCGAGGGCGGGTTGTCGTCCTCCGACACCACGCGGGCGCCGCTCTCCGACACGTACAGCGACAGGAAGCTCTGCAGAAACAAACACATTTAATTCATTATTTCAAATTGACTTAGTTAAATGTACCTCATCTAACCTTCAAATTGACTTAGTTAAATGTACCTCATCTAACCTTCAAATTGACTTAGTTAAATGTACCTCATCTAACCTTCAAATTGACTTAGTTAAATGTACCTCATCTAACCTTCAAATTGACTTAGTTAAATTCACCTCATCTAAGTTTCAACACACATATTGTATTATATGAAACACGTCACCTCCAGGCAGTAGCAACACTATAAATAAACAAAATTAATAAAAACAGGACACAAAATGCCGAAAGGTCTTCAAGATAATTGGAAGACCATTGATGTCCATCAGTGGTCGGCCTTCTCCATGTCGAGTTTTCCGTGGTTTTCTTATAATTTAAGGCAAATGTCGAGAAGCTCCTATTGGTCCACATCAGATTACCCCGTCCGATCCTCACACTAAAGACAGGGAGGAGAGCTGCAAGCGGGCGTCGGTCTGGAGATTACCGCGAGGAGGCGAGCACGTGCCGACACCTGCGCACTCCTCGTATACCCGCGACACGTCCGCGCTCCTGCCACGCGGCAGTATGTTGTAACCTTCCGTAATAAAGGCTAATACTCGAATATAAGTGTTTCTCTATACACCCCCGACCTAAGAACCCACATTGGTGACCCCGACGTGATCTGATGATGAGAGGCAAGGGTTTATCGGGTCGCGAGTAAAGTTCGACCGTGCAAAATAAACTAAAGTAAAGTGGTGAAATAACTTGTGAATGCAATTTGTCCTGGCGGCTCGCGACAGGGCAATGACCGGCCCGGCATGTGAAGCCAGACGGACATTGGACTATAAGAGAAAGAACAATGGACTATTATTTATCAATATAAGGCGAGTGTGTCATTTAAATACAGGGGTGTCCAAAATAACTTTTTAATAAAATAAATTTTGATAGAATAAAAAGAAAGAGAAAAAACGAAGATGCAGGAAGACGATAGCTACGAAGAGGAGCGAGCGAAGCCTGAGATGGCGAGGGTAGCGGTCAAATTACCTACCTTCGAGATTACCAACCGAGATTGGAGGCCGGAAGCTCTCACAATTCCTCCGACATCTCCGGACGAGCTACTCAGAACACTGTGGGCAGGACGACTACCGATGAAGGTAATCTTGGCCACGCAGCAGAACAAAGAGCTGGATGAAGTGGCCGAACTGGCGGACGTAATAGCAGATGCGTCCCTCGGGCCTTCAGTAGCAGCTGCATCAGCACCAGGGACCACAGAGATCCTTGAACTGGTCCGACAAGAAATGAGACAAGAGCTAGCGGCGGTGCGGGAACAAATCTCCACCCTGCAGGTGGGCGATCTGGCATGTGGTGGTTGCGGTAGCGCCAGACTCCGTGGACTTCGCCCATGCTTGCCTGCTTTATACTGACGTTGGCTCTACGCTCGTCCCACTAACTGCAAATATATTCATACTTTCACCGCTAATTAAATAACTAAACATATATTTTTTTTTTTTAAAAACATTGCGTAAAACTATAATATGTTTAGTTATTTAATTAGCGGTGAAAGTACGAATATATTTGAATAAGCAATAAAGACAATGCGTCAGCAAAATAAACAATGCGTCAGCGAAATAAAGTTATCATATAATATGTTTAGTTATGTAGGTATCAGTGCCTTGACGAATATTGTTGGTTTTTTGTTAAACAAACAATAAATACAATGAGTCTGTGAAACTAACAATAAACTTGCTTGTGTAATATTAGTGTGAACACTAAAAAGAAAAGGACTTAGTAATGACTAATGAAAACAAAGATTAGCAAGTAAGAAAATGGACTGGTCGCAAGAAATAAACGAGTGAGAGTTCTCAGTAGTATGTTTTTTTTGTGCTGATATTTTAAATTCGTGTTCATTTCATTATACCATATCCGCTCCCTATGTGGAGCATATGGAATCCACAAACTGCCTCCAGGCCAAGCGATCGGCCGCCAGCTCCCGCGCATCCTCCCAAGTCAAGTCCACGCCCCGCAGCTCTGACGCAAACTGCCTGTTCTTCTCGTGGCACCTAACTAGGGTCCAAGACAGCAGACTTCTGGGTTTTGAGGATAGGTGTCTTAGAAGAATTTTAGGTGTGCGGTGGTTTGACTTTGTTAGGAACACAGAGGTGAGGCAACGGACACAGCAACCCTTGGTAACTACTGTCATCCGGCGAAGGCGTTTCGGCTGGCTAGGCCATATACTACGTATGCCTCCCGAGAGCCGCCACCATGCTTGACTATTTTACAAGGCATCAGGTTCTCGGCGTCCCGGTCGTCCAGTGTTGACAATTTAATTTGTGTATGTATTCAATAATAATGCAAGGAGACAATGTTTCGTTATTCATGATTTTTTCTTTGTGCAAGCACGCGAAATTTTTCCCGAAATCGGCAGTTAGTGGGACAAGCGTAGAGCCAACGTCAGTATAAAGCAGGCAAGCATGGGCTATGTTAAGTCCACGGAAGAAACGGTGCACCAACACCATCAACCGACCACACCCAGCGGCTAGTGTTGGTGTGGCTGATGGCAGTGACGCTGATCATGGCGGCGTCTATAGGATACCGCCACTGCCGGAGAAACATTACGAAGACCGTGGCGACAAGAGGAGACAGGGAGGAGAGCTGCAAGCGGGCGTCAGTCTGGAGATTACCGCGAGGAGGCGAGCACGTGCCGACACCCGCGACACGTCCGCGCTCCTGCCACGCGGCAGTATGTTGTAACCTTCTGTAATAAAGGCTAATACTCGAATACAAGTGTTTCTCTATACACCCCAGTCCTAAGAACCCAACACACCTTTAAAGTAAATATAAGCCTTGTACATAGTAAGTAGGAACACTATATCTCACCTTGAGCCCCTGAGTTGGGGTAAACTCCCCGACCACGGAGCTCCTGTCGAAGCGGGAGTAGGCCCCGTCCCGCACGGCCACCGTGCCGCCCCCTCGCACGGTCACCTCCAGGCAGTAGGAGCCCTGGTACACCACACGGATCTGGAACCAAGATCACAATATCACATCAATGGAAGTTCCTGAATTACGGGCGAGAAACATTACACTGATTATTGGAAGGGAATGAAACAAACCTTGAAAATTTTAATTAACTAACTAACCATCACGAGAGGATAGAATGCCAAACCACTGTCCTGGCAAACTTCCCTTGCTTCCTCCACATTCATACATCTTCTCATGTACGCACATCGATTATTCCGACTTTTCACATGCCCACCTTTAGGAACTTGTTTTACTTGATCATGCCATGTCTTTCTAGGCCTCATTGACACGCTCGCATCGTAAATCCTTTTAGCCGTTCTTTCATCGTTCATTTGCTCCACATGACCGAATCATCGCAAAAGACCTTTCTCAATTTTGTCGATAATGCTTATCTCAGCCTTGCATTCTGCTCTAATTTCAACATTAGAGCACCTATCATACAATTAGGCTTTTAATCTACAAGTACATTATCTGATATATAGACAATGATGTTTATTTTACATAAATAGACTATTTTGATGATGAAAGAACGGCTTAAAAAATATATGATGCGACTGTGCCTGGATGTAGAAATCGAGGAAGGCCGAGAAAGACATGGCATGATCAAGTAAAACAAGTACTTGAATGTGGGCATGTAAGAAGTCGTAATAATCGACGTGCGTTCATGAGAAGATGTATGAATGTGGAGGAAGCAAGAGAAGTGTGCCAGGACAGAGTGTTGTGGCGTTCTATCCTCTCTGCCTACCCCTTCGGAGAAATGGCGTGATGGTTAGTTAGTTAGACTATTTTCTTCCGTTCCTTGTCATGTCCTAGTCTTAGGAAGATTAAGACAATTTTCAATCTCAACTTGTTAGAGGGAAACAGAATGATTAAAATGTATTAGACAGTGGAAGATGGATATAGTTGTCTTTGTTTCACTGCAAAATACAAATGGAACCTGAAACTTTCACAGTTCTCTTTGAAATAGCTTGTCTAGTGTCTCTGCATATAGCTTGGTGAGAAGGAGATGAATATCCCTCGTACCTTTCTCCACGAGTGCGGCAAGAGAGTGAACGTCTGCACGGGGACCTGCGGGCGCGAGTGCTGCAGGCCGAGGTGGGGGGAGGAGGGCAGGCGGCCCAGGGCCACCAGGGGGGCGTACGTCTCCCGCAGGGCCGCCATCAGCTGCAGGAGGTCGTTACTTCTGCAAAGGTGAGGAGGTCATCAATCTGGCGCGCAACTAGCCAACGTTTTGACATTTCTAATATGCAACATCAATCTACTGTTGCAAAACAAGATGGCCGCCATCGGCCTATCCGACAGCTCTGAGTTGACTTGACAGTATTAAACTTTTTGAGTACATTCATTAAAAACAATGCTCATTTCAATTGAATTTATAAATAAAACATATTTATTTATTTTTTTCTATAGTTTTTACGCCCATACGGCTTTTTACATAGACATTTTTGAAGTAGGTGGCTATTCATTTCCGCCAGAGATGGCAGCCAGACACTGTTCCCTAAATGCACTAGATTTGAGTTGAAAACATCAATATTGTTAGTAAACTTATTAGCCAGTGCGTGCATTCTACGTATCGGTGAGTTAGCACTGTAATTGGTCGATGATAAGCTACAGTAAAATAGTGCATTACTATGGGTAACATATAAATAACACAATAATATATCAAATTTATTCAATAAACAAAAAAGTGAGATATAGAAGGTTACAAATATACGCAATCAAAGTTTGGTGGTAAATCATTGATTTAATGTTTTCATTGCCCCATTACTGTCTCGGCTCTAAGATTGTCATAAACACATTCACCCATACTTGTTCATAAAGCTGGCCCAAGTTTGCGGTGATAGAGATATTAGATTCTACCCATTTTTTTAGTCGTTAAAAAGCTAGATAGACCCTACCTGTGCAGGAACGCCTCCAGCTGGTGGGTGATGAGCGCGTGCGCGTTGGCGGCCGGGGGCGCGGCGGCGGGGCGCAGCCGCAGGCGGCCTCCGGCCCAGCTCACGGAGCAGCGCGCGCGCCCCTCCGGCCCCGCGCCCAGCACCAGGCGCCGGTAGTTATACGAGACGATGGACACGTGAGACTCCGCCGTCTCGCGCTCTGAAATAAAGACATATGTATATTATGAAATTAAACAACTTTGTTTTAAACTGCTTTTTTATTTTTTATTTTTTAACACACCAAACGGTTTCGGAGACACTACTCCTTCATCAGGGCTTTGTATTATAGTAATTTAAAATTAAGTAATAAGTCGCTAACTTAAAATGTTGAAGTGGTTGACCAGTTGTTTACTTATTTCTTTTATTTTAGGGGTTATTACTTTTAATGTTACTATTATTAATAAATTTATTGTAACGAAAACATAATGTGGGTACCCACATTTCAAATTTACTAAAATTTAGTAACTAGCATAATGCAGTATTTCTGTAAATAACATTGGATAATTTGAATATTTTAGCATTTAAAAAAAAACTAAAAAATTAAAACTGTTTGAAAGAAGAATTAGTTCAACGTCTGTTCTCATAAATCTGTCAACTTTGTATTTATAAGTGTCTACATCCCAATGCACCGATCTTGTGTTTCTCCCCCGACTTCACTCCCCTCTCCACCCCTTATCCCAGTACCTGGTCAACCACTTCAACATTTTAAGTTAGCGACTTATTACTTACTTTTAAATTATTATTATACAAAGCCCTGATGAAGGAGTAGTGTCTCCGAAACCGGTTGGCGTGTTAAAAAATAAAAATGTAGTTTAAAACAAAATTTGTTTAATTTCATAATTATGGAAAAGTACAAAGTGAGTGCTACAAACATTGAGTGAATACATATGTATATAAAAAACGGTAACAAACACTGGATTTTTCTCTACAGATCGATGTCTGTATAGAAGTGAAGTTTGTCTGGGCATACCTGAGGGCTCCCTCTGCATGTAGTGATGCACCAGCTCGTGGAGATGCACCACCGTGGTCCAGTCGGCCAGCAGCGCCTCAGCCACGCGCGCCGCCCCCTCCGCGCACATCTCGTACTGGAAGTACACGCAGCGCCGCATGCCTGCAACACGTCAGGCCATACTTAACCAAGTTATCTTAACCGGAATAGGCAACTCTGACTGGAAATGGACCTACACCAAAAGAGTTGATTGCCAAATGCTTAGCAATTTTCTCAACAGATGTCACCAGTGAGAAAAAATGACCCCAGCCAACGACAGGTCATAAGCCCTGTAAACGCCTAGATAACCTACATTCGTTTTCAGAGTTTCTCTGTCTCTGTTGGGATATCAATAATATCTGATATCAGCCCAGCAGGGGTATAATCCAGTAATTTGTCTACAAGTATTTGTAACTAACTAACTAACTAACTAACCATCACACCATTTCTCCGAAGGGGTAGGCAGAGAGGATAGAACGCCACACCACTCTGTCTTGGCATACCTCTCTTGATTCCTCCACATTACTTACATCTATCTATAAGTATTTGTACACATTCAAATGTTGAAAAATTCTTCTATGCCCTGTAAACGCCTAGGTAATCCACATTCGTTTCCAGAGATTCTTAATATTAGATTTTTACTAGTTTGTCGAGTAGTAAAATAACAATGGCAACTTGTGACACGGGGCGCGCCTCCACCCGCCCTTACCTTGCTCCTTGGGGTGCGAGCTGGGCAGAGGGGAGGCGTGGAACACCAGCTCCACGGTCCACACGCGCGCCTGGCTGCGCGGCTGCACGCGCACGGCGGCCGCGAGCAGGCGGCGCTGCAGCGCGCGCGCGGGGCCCGGCGCGGCGCCCGGGGGGCACGGCAGCGACACGAGCCGCAGCGCGGGGCCCCCGCCCGCCTCCACCTGCAGGCCGCCGTGGCAGACGCCGCGCGCCGCCAACTGGGAAAGAGACATTCCAATTTAGTATTCTGAACAATTCAAAACAATGATCCCATCCTTCACTTGGAAACTTTGGCCCTGCAATTTACTTATGCATTTGCAACAACAATGTCCTGTATAAAATAGAGTGACTGACAGAGAGTCCCCGAGGACTCTTTGTCAATCTAGTTTAAGTTAGTTAAGTTCTCTGTTTTGTATTTCATCCGTGTGCAATAAAAAACTATAAGTAAAGCTTCAAATTTCATTTTGCCTAGCCTGCACACAAAACAATAGAAGTTTTTCGATATTTCATTGTAATGGTCACCCTACCCTCCCCCCCCTTTCCACCTTGCCAATTGTTAATCCTTTTGAAATATTATCTTCATAAATCATTAACCCTTGGTGGTGGCGTAGTGAAGCATGTGTCTAATCTGCATGTCGATTTTATATTTTTGTAAATCTACTATGGTGAAGGTGTGTAGTGGTATTTGCATGTTGGTGTAGTGTTGTTGTCCTGACGAAGAGACGGGTTAAGTCTCGAAACCGGTAGATAGAAAAGTCGGTGAGTGGTTTTATAAAAATTTTTATCAACATAATATTAATAGAAGTTTTATTCGCCACATTGAATGTGACGAATCAGACTTCACGGTGGTGTTTTCTGTACGATCTCTTCACACGAGGGGATGTGCAGTGGACCAGAACCACAACCTGTAGGAAGACGATGGACGGACGATATTAAGAGTACTGCAGGACAGGCTACAGTGGATCAAAGTGAGGGAGGCCTGGAGGTAGGAAAAATATTTGAGTTTTTCTTCTAATTTGGGAGATTGAATAGATTCAGTTTGAGCACATAGTATGGTAGTAGTTTTACCTCTTGAGCCAGATATACAAAGGGGATTCTCTCACCGAGCGCCCGGCTGCCGTCGCCTTTCTCTTTCCACTTGGACCTGAATAAACATTTGCATGAATTTCTAGGTCTACAGTCACTTAAGTCATCTCCTACATCATCTCTTGTAACCTCTCTACCATAGGTCACCACATGAGGCTCGATGCTCTTTGATGGTGGAGAGAGTACAGAAGAAATTTCTGCGCTATATGTACCTAAAGGAGTTCTAGAAAATATTATCCTTGGCTCTTCCCAACCGACTTTTTACTGAGAATGCTAGGCTATCAGTCATTATGGAGGAGGAGGGACGTTCATTTGGGTGTTCACTTCTTCCAGGCGATTGGTGGTCGCTCACATAATTCTCTGTTCGTACCTGATGACTATCTTCGACAAAGACGGCATCGATTGTTTTTTTACCCACCACGATGCAGAACCAACCTGCCAATGGTTATGCCGGTTGGTAGAGCAATCTTGCAACTTAATCGCATCACCTCGGATGTTGACATATTTCACGACAGTGGGTCGTCCCTAAGGAAGGCACTTTCTAACTTTTAATTACATATATTACTCTTTGTTATATTTTTATACTATCTATTGTCCTTACACGGCGGGTCCACGGTGGTGAAGGGCCCGTGGGTCAGCACGAAGGTGTCGAACTGCACCAGCGAGCCGAGCTTGAGGAAGGCGCCCACGGAGTCCGTGTCAGCCGGGTCCTCCTCCTCCGGCCCGCAGCGCCGCACTGACCCCAGGTAGAAGGACAGCTTGACGCCGTGCGGCTCCTCCGACATCATCTCCACCACCTGGAATGCAGATCACTCGGTTACCACAAACCTGTCGCGATTGTGGCGCCTTATGTTAAAAAAACCACAGGTCTGCAATAGTCTTAATTGAGAATTTATTGATCTCTCAGGCAAATGTGTGGTAAGACTATGTATGATGGGTGTACAAATGTCAAAATTAGAGCAGAGTGCAAGCATTATCCACAAAATTAAGAAAGGGCTTTTACAATGGTTTGGTCATGTGGAGAATGAGTGATGAAAGAACGGCTAAAAGAAGTTTAGATGCAAGTGTGCCTGGATGTAGAAGCCGCGGAAGGCCGAGAAAGACATGGCTTGACCAAGTACATCAAGTACTTGAAAGTGGTCATGTGAAAAGTTGGAATAATCGGCGTATGTGCATGAGAAGATGTATGAATGTAGAGGAAGCAAAGGAAGTATGTCAGGACAGAGTGGTATGGCGTTCTTTCCTCTCTGCCTACCCCTACGGAGAAATGGCGTGATGGTTAGTTAGAGAATTCATTTCTTCTTACCAGAATGTGGTTGGCGTGGCGATGCAGCGTGATGTACAGGCGGTGCGGGCTCAGCTGGTGGAGGGGGGTGGGAGGGGGGGCACAGCAGGGGGAGGCGCTCGGCCGTGGCCGCCGGGAGATGCTGCAGCGTCTTTCTCACAGCGCCGTGCCATCAGCCAATACCTGCGGACAGTATGGAATATTGATATATAAAGTGGTGAAATCCGGCTCGAAGGACCATATCAATTTTTATTTGTTTTTTTTAAATTTTTTATTTAACCACCTCAACAGGCCAGGAGGCCCAATTACAGAGGGGAACAACGTCACTAACACCCAGACTTGAGAAAACTCACTTTTTATTTTAGTGTTCTCACCGGGAATCTAACCCGGAACCTCCGTATTGTGAATCCAGCGTCTTAGCCCTTACGCTATAGAGATCTGTAGATTCAAGACCACGTTTAATCAAAATGAAAAATTAACAATTTAAGCGTTTGTTTACAGTCCCGGATGTTTTAAATTGCCCAGCAGTTATTACTGAAGGCTTAGAGTTACCTGAGTTCCGCCAGCAGCGGCCTGATCTTGTCCCGGTCGGCGGCGGCCAGCGCGGCGGGCAGCGCGGGCGCGGCGGGGGGCGCGCGGGTGCTGCGGCACGTGGCAGCGCAGCGAGCCGCAGTGCACGCCCACGGCCACCAGCAGCTGCTCGGCGCGCAGGCACGGCACCAGCAGCGAGCACGACAGCACGCACGGGGACCCGCCCAGCGAACACTCCACCTGCGCAGAGAGATCCTCACATTGCAGCTGACAAGATAGATGCTTGATCTCTGAAGCTTGTGAAATAGTGTCTCCAAGATAGGATGATAGTGTGAGATGCATACATGCATTCTGTTCCCTCTCCTCTTTTCCCAAAATCCTCCTAAATTGATCCCTTCTCTTCCATGTCCCCCCTCCATTGAGACCCTGACTGACCGCGGATGCACGGGATGTCTGGGATGGGGGGCCTGGCGAGGCAGTATGCCGGGTGGTAGTATTTACTAATATATAATGATCGGGGTAGAAAACTAACGTTTCCCTACTGCCGTTAATTTGGACCGACTCTGGTTGGTTTGGGTGATGGAAACAAGGACAATTATAATACATAACATAAGCCGAGACAGTGGTAGGGGCAATGAAAGCATTTGTTCGCATACATAATGTAAATTCATCCATATTTCGTCAAGCCAGAATATAGTACTATCTATCTAATGTGGTTCGAAGACACATGAATAACGCTGCTACGCTCCTCGAATCAACGTCTTCACGCTGTCATCGCCGCGGCTATATAAGTTTTTTGCTATTGATTTGTGTTTTCCTCGTCATCTGTGTGTGCCATCAAGTTCAGTGTCCATCACGCTGTCTCCAACTATTGGATTCATCAATTCGTCCGCCGCCTCGCAGTCACGAGGAAGACCAGGGAAGAATCTCAGGTTAGTGGACGCCTTTGCATCTGACTTATCCAGGGTATTTCTTGTATTTATGAAGTCATAACATATTACATAGCGCCCACGTAAACGCCCGCTGTAGGAAATTTGTCTAATAATATTAGGTATTTAATTTTTTGTCATTATCTCTTTAATTTTCGAAATTACCATCCCCGCCTGGAGTGGCTATTTACACGCTAATCCAATATTTTATCACACTTACAATCTTAAAGTTGCGGTATAGCTTGTTGGAAAAATTGGTAGAGTTGTGCTGGACTAAAAAAGACTCATTAGTCCAGGGAAAGGTGGGGCTGTCTATAAGACTCGGCTGTATATTTGTGTAGTGACTCACTCCCATGTCGGTGAGCAGCGTGCGCAGGTCCTGCAGGCGCGCCCGCGAGCGCACGTGGATGGTGGTGACGAGCAGGCGCTCCATGGACAGCTGCGGGCGGTGCAGCGCGCGCGCGGCCGCCGCCTCCTGCGCCGCGCCCAGCTGCGGCACGTGCGCCGCCAGCAGCGGCCGGCCCGCCGCGCCCGCCTGCACGCTCACGCGGTACCCCAGCTCGCAGCCCAGCTCCCTACCATACAATACAATACATGTGGATATTTGTAATTACTATTTTTGGGAATAAATTGAACAGAGATACTGACTTTAGAGGGTTGGGGGATGGATATGCAAATATATCCTCCTCCTCCTCCCTTACTAAACTACATAGAGACTAAAATCAAGTGTGAGTTTTCATTATAATTTCAAACAATTGTTATAAAATTAATCGTATGTTTCAGAAACAACACACAAGCCAACTTTTGGGATTTCAACATGATGCCATCTTGTTTTTTTAACCTAGACGCACGTTCTGAGCAGAAATAACTTTCATTAGTGAATCATTAGTGAATTTACTGTTAGCAGTCGAAAAATACGTATTTTTTAGAAAGAACACTCCTCCATTTGTGTGTTGTTTCTAAAAAAAAAATACCTGGGAGTCCCTCACAAATTTTTAATACTGGTTGATTAAAAATTTGTGAGGGATTCACCGAACTGCAGGGAATCACCACAGACCGAGATGACATACCAGAAGATTTATAAAATGTTTGATTATGTTTATTTTAGTTTAGTTTTGTGTTGATATTCTACCATTCTTTTATCTAATCTGGAATATTACCAATAAAACATTGTTATATCATTAGGGTGTTTAATTTATGAAAATGTTATTTTACACAAATGTATGCAAGAAGTTTTTAAAACAGCACACATCCATTGTATTTCTTTTAGAAATAGCACACATCCCATTTGTTTAAGTAACAACACACATCCACGATTTAAAAAAAAATTATAGCGCTATACGGATAGCTTTAAATATATAAAAAAATATACAGTAAATATCTATTTTACTCCCTATGACAAGTGTGTATTGAAAGAAAAAATATCATAGTAGGAAAATTTTGTACCAGACAGTTTTTTGTCCGTCGTGTAAAGTTGAGGTTGCTGGATGTGTGCTACTTCTGAAAAACACGATTCAAATGTGTTTTCTAACTAAAGCTATGATGATGCACACGCCACACACCTCCAGTAGGACACGGTGAGCTGGCGGCCGGGCACGTAGCGGTCCACCTGCACGTGGCGGCCCAGGCGGTCGCGCGCCAGGCGCAGCGTCTGCGTGTACAGCAGCTCCAGCTGCAGCGAGCGGCAGAAGTAGCCCAGCACGGCCAGCAGCGCGCGCAGCCCGCGCCCGCCGCCCGCCAGCCGCGCCTGCGCCACGCTGCGGATGTACGCCACCTGCCGCGGGTGCACCAGGGCCTTGCCCTCTGAAAATTCATCACAAACAATTAGGAGCATACTCCACCACGTGACTCGTACTTTATTATTTAAATAAGACAATAAAAACACGCATCTGGTCGATATCTATATATCGATATGATTTGCTCTTTCTGTTCAAAGTATTAAAATCTATGTTTGATTGTTGTCAACGTTCGTTCACAACAAAACTCGACGTTCCAAGCTCTAAGCTTGGAAGATGCTTAGAGAAATAGAAAAAATATGGAAACAAAAATAGAGTAGAGGTTTTTCGGATATAGTAGATGAGGACCGCACAGTATTGAAAAGAGTGAATTAGGACAGAAGGAAGCCTATATTATGTAAGTAAATAAAACTATCATGTGATTTTTCAAAACGGCCTTTTTTGGACCGCCAAATTATTCCAACAGACCTTAGAAGGACGTCTACTTCTTAGTGATTTGAGTTCCTGGGTTGAAGAGTGATGAAGTGGCTTACCTCCGATCTCAGAGTCTTGCACTAGAATGGCCACGTCCAGCAGTCTCCAGGGGAGGTTGGGAGCGTCTCCCATGACGGTGAGGGACACGCTGAACTCCTGGCCTACTTGGAAGGTCACTCGACCATTCTCCACCTGGATGGATAAACACAACACGATAGATAAAAAAATATTTAACTACCAAATTTTTAGACAGAAGAAATGGAGGGCCCAGAACGCTTCCTTGAGGTACCCCATAAGCAATGTAAGAGGTTTTTGTCGTGTATGTGAAAAAACTGATTCAATGTGAACCAACGGAAGTATTCCATAAACAACAGAGTTGAGCAACACAGCTGGAACGGGCTACTTCAGAAACAGGTTATTGCCTGTAATATTGACAGTTCCTACATTACATTTTTTTCTAATGTCTTAAACTACCCATTTACTGATTTTTTTCAGGTAGTTGCAAGTTTTTTTTTTCATTTTATTTCGAGAAAAAAATCGAAACTAGGAACTTGCGCCAGCGTAAAACGTTGAATTGGTGTTTTAAATTTTTTATTTATAAATGAGTTAAGAGAAATATCACTTGTCATGATTTAAACAAATCGTGAAGATGTTCTAACAATGACAAATCGATACCTTAATATGCAAATTGTGTAACTCCGTTGTTTTGACAAAATGACTTTATGATGGCATTTTGTTGTCTGTATTCCAATACACGTTCTAGGTAAATTGGGCGAGTCCAACATTATTACAAACGCCCTAAAAACCACCTCAAGAAAAATGGATAACTGCCATGTTAGTATTGGCAACGCTGCAAATTTGGCAATACCACCATTTAGTTTTTTGCCCGCCCTGTAAAGTAACCATTTTGGAGTTACACAATTTGCATATTAAGGTATCGAAATTCCGATCAATCAAGTGGATTTTCTATCATTGACTGTTCTTATTTGATTATTTATATATTGTGTTGGGATCAGGCGGGATACATGGTGGTGTGGACCAAAGGGAACTTCTCCGCATCTGCCTGAGATGATGAGAAAACCACGGAACACTCATCATGGAGAAGGCGGACTATTGATTTATTTATTTACTTACGGAAAAATCCACTTTAAAATACAGAGTTAAGCATAAAAGGGATAACAAGCAGTAAAAGTAAGTGACAGAACATTAAATTGGTGAAGCTAAGACAGTGAGAATAAATGTGGACACACTCAAGACAGGATCGGGTCTACTTCGGGTGTGAATGTTTAAATCTTGATAGACTTACACTGAACAAGTCCAGATCCCGTCTTGAGTTTACGATACGACACAATCGAGACAATGGGGCATGAAAACCATAGTTAGTTTTGTGGTGACTAAGGAACAGCACGTCATTATTTCTCAACCTACGGACTGGAATACAGAGTCACTTGAGTCAGTAAAGATGGTGCATCTATCATGCCATTTAGCAATTTTAATATGAAAATGGAATCAATGTTAGATCTAGGCTTTTGAAGACTAGAGATTCTGAACATTGACTCCATATCTTCATAGGTGTAATCATCTCTCCCCGGATACACATCAACAGTCTTCTAATCAACTTGAAGAGTGGTCCTATTTTGGTTGCGTTGGCCTTACCTTGAAGGTCCTCATGTTCTCCGGCAGGGCGCAGGAGACGAGGCGCTGGCGGATGACGTGGTTGAGCGCGGCGAGCGTGGCGCGGCGCTGCGCGGCCGTCAGCCCCTCGGGCGGCACGAGGCGCTCGCGGATGCACGCCGGCAGCCGCGCGTACGTGCCCTGCGTCAGCACCTCCACCGCCGCCGGGATGTGGAACGTCGGCAGCCTGGAGGAGAGATAGGTCAGAGATTGAGGACTCAATTGACGAGGAAACAACTCAGTAGGACATTATATTATACATGGTGTAACAAAACTCGATATACAAGTGGGAAACCAGATAATCTACATCATATTTGAAGTCGATTTTGTAGATTTTTTTAAAATTTACTTTCAAAAGAAAAAAATTGTTTATAAAGAAATATAATAAAAACACATATACATTAAAAAAAATAAACAAAAATCCCACCAAGGCATAGCCTGTTTGTGGGTATACTGTGAAAGTCAAACAGTGTGCACGTGGCAAAAGAGAAAAATAAAGTCATGTAAAAATGGAAAAAATTACAGATAATGTAAACAAGATAGTTAAAAAAAAAAGAATACAAGATATTGGTATCTTTATACCGGAAGAAGAAGAAGGGGAATAATTTTATAATATATGAAATAAAAAATGACATAGATTATGTTATTGTTATTTGACCCATAGTTTTCAAAATTTTTTTGCAAATTGTTATCAAATATCATTTATTTAGTCAAATAAATTCTATTCATAAAGAACACAGCTTTAAAAAAACGCATTTTAATAAGAATTCACGCAATTTTACTTAATCTACGGTACTTCTGAAAGCTTTTATGGGAGGAAAAAAAAATGTTTGAAAAAAGTGTTTGATGTAGATTCACCAGTTTTCGGGTTGTACTACATGTTTAGTTACACCAAATAAGTATCTGTATTCTAGAATCTAGAGTTCTAGGCCTACCTGGCGTGCACCAGGGTCTCCCTGGCCGTGCGGGCCAGCATGTCGGCCGTGTCCACGAACAGCATGGCCTGCTTGTCCAGGAAGGCCATGATGTGCGCGGAGCGGTCCACCTTGGACGCGCTGCCGGCCCACTTGACCAGCGCCAGCAGCCGCACGAACAGCTGCCGAGTGCGAGCCGACAGCTTGTAGATCTCCACCTTCCTCTCCATGTCTGTCTTCCGCGGTAACCTGGGCAGAGAAAATCCCAAATCAAATTATTACGTGTATCTCACACATACCTAAATGGGAGCATGGAGTGAATAATGCTTGGAATAACATTATTAATCCAATACCAGGCTAATGTTTGAGACGAGGTAGAAATAATTGCCAGAATGACGGACGAAACGTGTTCTGGTATGGAAACCGTCCATATAAGAAATATTTTTATATGAATAATTACTAACTAACCATCATGCCATTTCCCCATAGTTGTAGGCAGAGAGGATAGAACGCCACACTACTCTGTCCTGGCATACTTATCTTTCTTCCTCCACATTCATACATCTTTTCATGCACGCATGTCGATTATTCCGACTTCTTATATGCCCACTTTCAAGTGCTTGTTTTACTTGATCATGCCATGTCTTTCTCGGCCTTCCTCGACTTCTACAATCAGACTCACCCGCATCATATCTTATTTTAGCCGTTCTTTCATCATCCATTCGCTCTACATGACCGAACCAACGTAAAAGATCTTTCTTAATTTTGTCGATAATGCTTATCTCAGCCTTGCATTCTGCTCTAATTTCGACATAAGTGCACCTATTATCGTAGTTTTAGCACACATTCGCCTAAGAGATCGCAAGTCAACTGCATTCAATCTACTTTTGTCATTCAATTAATATTACATATTGACCCCCATCGGGAATCGAACCCGCGACCTCATGCATGGCAGCCCAACGCGCTACCACTACACCACGAGGCGGACGATGAGATACATATTTAAGAAATCCGATTTCTAGACAATTTTGATCAGAGATTATGGTTATGTTCTTAGCGGTAATCCGTTCTTTAACATCGAATAAAATACATTTAAATGCCACTTACAGTTCCGCGAGTACTGTGAGCTCATGGTACGTTCTCTGTACGATGAAATCTATCAACATAGCCAGGGATATGGAGCCCCCGCGGGCTCCGCCACCTTCCGAAACTGGGGCACATCCTTCTATCGAAACGGGCACCATTATAACAGAAAATGCAACACAATTATCTATCACATACTGAAAACTAATTATTGTTTAATAAATAAATTGTATTACTACACCATTTCTTATAGTTTTAAAGCTAATATAAATAAAAAAAACAAGACGAATTGACAAGCACAACCACTGCAAGTTAGTTTATTTTGACAAGCTAGGGAAACCATAGACAATGAAGTTTGCATGTGTAAAAAAAATAAGTGAATAGGTACTTTATAAAGTAATATTTTGTTAAATTGGTTGATCGTGGTAAATGCCGGTAGCGTTATCATTCTAAATTTTTGAAATTCTATGGCAAAATGGACGCCACCTCTATGGTTGTTTGCGTTTGTCAACTTAAGTGAATTTCAAATAAATACTCCGATAAGTCGTGAGGAACCGCTCTGTTTTCCGCGTTCTTTTTCAATATTTTCCGCCGGGGCTTCTGCACCGAAATCGGTTTGAATAATGGAGAGCGATAATGAGTTCCGGCTGAGTTTGTTGGAAGGTGGCTCCGACAGCCCGCCACCGGCAGCCGACGAGTCCGCTGATGTTTCTGCGGATTCCGTCCACACCAACGGCGTTTCTGGTAAGTGGATACAATAAAACTCTAGCGATTTACCCTGTTTTGGACCCGCCAACGCCATGACCTAGATTTGTGTACTGTTGATGGAAGCAACGTCCACCCGCTCACCGGACCCATTTCTCCTGATCGTGATCACATTTAGCCGTCTTCATGTTCTTCCCATTTTGACCGCTTTTATTTGTCTCACGATATTTTATGATAAGTGGTTCCTATAAGTAGGTTGAGATCCATATTTCTTTAAGGGACGTGTCTTTAGATGAGACATGATGAAAATTCTCTGGCTAAATGATAAGTCTACTCAACCAAATGCTATGTTTAGTACTTCGTATAGTGGTGCTGATCTCCACTAACCTACATTAGGGTTACTAGAGATACACATCACAATTGTACAATTTTAATCTGAATATATGTATTGTACTTTTATACGTAATACATAACTCCTGTAGAATGATATGCATAAAAAACCTGATGATGACATCATGAGTTCCCCATACCAGCATCACCGTTTAGACTATTGTGTCTCGCTTGTTATTTCTATTGTGTACCAATGCAGTGCCTTATGCACCATTAGGTGCGAATAAGGGAAAGTAGTAGTAGTAGTAACATTTTGTTGGACTTAGCTTGCAGTTCATTTAGGGATCAGGTTCTCGGCGTCCTGGTCGTCCAATGTCGACAATTCGTCGGCAGTTTGCGACAGAGCTGCGGGACGTGTACTTGACTTGGAAGGATGCACTGGAGCTGGTGGCAGTTTGTGGAATCCATATGCTCCACATAATAATAATAATAATATCAGTTTATTTCGCATCATCTTTGATACAGTATACATATAACAAAAAGAAGAAGAAAAACAACATCAAAATCAAATAAGATAGAATAAATAAAATAAAATAAAAATAATATTAAGGGAGCGGATATAGTATGATGATGATGATGAAGTCTATAAAACAATTGCAGGTCTCAACTAAGCTATGATTTCAAAAGGAATCCTCTATGATTAAGTGGCCATTTAACCCAGTCAATGATGGGTCACAAGTCCTGTAAATGTCTAGATATTCATATTCCCTTACAAACTTATTGTCTCCAAGATATAATTTATAATTACTTAGATGTTTTTATTTTATTTATTTGACTCTACACAATCTCACAGTTAAGTTACCTTTCAGGTTTCGGTAACGGCGGGGGCAGCGAGGCGGTGGCGGCCCCGGGGGGCGAGCTCGGGGCTGGGCTCGAGGCCGGGCTCGAGGCAGGCGACCCCGTGGAGCCGGAGGAGCCCGCGGGCTCGCCGCCCCCCGACACCAACTCCTACATCGGGGACAACTGCCTCTCCACGCCGGTGAGTCTACAATATCGAGACGTCCATTTCCACATTCCCTTCCAAACTTCCCGTCTCTATTGAGATGTCAGTTATCTTTGAAATTTATAATTCTTTCCGTAAAAAATGTTACTTTTTTGTTTACAATATTCATTTAATATTCAATAAGTGGACATGTGAAAAGTCGGAATAATCGGCGTGTGTGCATGAGAAGATGTATGAATGTAGAGGAAGCGAAGGAAGTGTGTCAGGACAGAGTGGTATGGCATTCTATTTGAATGTTCTCACGTCCACTTTTAAGTACTAACTATATAACCATCACGCCATTTCCCCGAGGGGGTAGGCAGAGAGGATAGAACGCCACACCACTCTGTCCTGGCACACTTCTCTTGCTTCCTTCACATTCATACATCTTCTCAGCACGCACGTCGATTATTCCGACTTCTTACATGCCCACTTTCAAGCACTTGTTTTACTTGACCATGCCATGTCTTTCTCGGCCTTCCTCGATTTCGACATTCAAGGACAGTCACATCTTATATTTTTTAATCCGTTCTTTTATCATCCATTCGCTCTACATGACCGAACCATCGTAAAAGACCTTTCTTAATTTTGTGGATAATGCTTATCTCGGCCTTGCACTCTGCTCTAATTTCGACATTTGTGCACCTATCATACATAGGCTTACCACACATTCGCCGTAGTTAATCATACCATATATTTCTCGGCCTTCCAATATTGGAGATAAATGCATTCTCAGATCACTAGCAAGTAAATATTCAATACTTATATAAAATATTTATCATGGGATAGTTTATTCATGGTGTAACAAATCTCGATGTACAAGCGGGAAACCAGTGAATCTACATCATATCTGGAGTCTTATCTAATTTTTGTATTATTCCGTAATAGAATTGCGGAAACATTTAAAAGTATTTCAATATGTGGTTATTAATTTGCAGTGACAGAAATAAATAATTTGTCGAAAATCGGGGATAAAATCACCAATTCAGATGGTTTCCAGAGCCAATACTAATACATTTCAACACAATAGCAATATTTAGGAATATTCATGTTTTTATGATCTTTAAATCACATTTTAAAATCTTTTTTGTACCAAAAGGCTCCGTAAGGAAATTGTCAAATAAAAAAATTCTTATGGCAGTGTTAGTAATTTATGGTGAGGGTATGTCTCCCAAGCTTGTCTATGTCTTCCTGCAGTAAAGATAATTGTTATAATATATGCCCCACAGGCTCACACGGAAAGCAATTCCCCAGTGGCGGATTCCGAGGGCGGGGCGGGCGAGCTGGAGCCAGGCGAGATGGCCGACGCTTCGCCCGACCAATCCGTGTCCTCCAACACCCCTCCGGACCAAGGTAAGGTATCGCGGGGGACCAACATGTGTGAGGTGGACTTGAGAAAACTACTGTTCGAAAGAGGGAGTGTCTATTTGATGCCTTATATTAAAGAATTATACACATTACAAGCAACGTTTCCCATAATTTTTTCATTATGTGTGCGGCCCATCAACTTATCTGTGCAAGATTTTCAGCAGCTTCAAATTTTAATTTAATGTTTTTATCACTGACCAGTATAAATTATGTTTTCCAAAATCGAAATCCTTGGTCATTCAATATTGCCGTTTAATCAAATGCGTGGCACTCCATTAATTCTTTTTCCGAGAATCTCATGTCCAAATGATCACACAGCAATTAAACAAACCTCATTATTGTAGGTGTATTGATATTATTCTTCATTGAGAGTACTTTTTTGACTTCTTTGCTCCAATACACTATTTTACCTAAATATTTAGCCCTTAACTTATAAAAATTACACAAAAGAGACTGGCAAAGTAATAAAGTGAATAGAAAATACGTATACACAGGGCAACTGTCGGAACAAGACTCCAATACTGCGCCGAACTTGTAAGTACCTGTCGTCACGTCGGTGCCGCGAATTATGCAAATTAGGTAAAATGACGTCGCAGATTTTAAACTTTTTTTACATTCGTTATTTCCGTGTGAAAACTAAAAATAATCCCGGATGGATAGCAATTATTAGTTGCTATATACGTAATCTGTATTTTTACCTGTGTTTATTGTCACGAAATAATGTATATTTCACAATAACATAAAAAAATTGTCAAGTGATGGCTGTCATTTTGAACTTTCTTTGAAATTGAATAACTTTTTCATTCGAATATAAAACTATTGAAATAATTATCATGCAAATGATTTTTATGCTTGTTTATTCAACTAAATACATCAAATAATAAGAAAAAATACTTACGATTCCGTATAACTGAAAAAAACTCACTAAAAACGCCTTTTTTGGCGGACCAAAAATATAACAGCCGGCGTGATCGCGGTAACGGGTTTTTCTGACACATTTTATTCGATTTCTGGAGCCGGACACGTGATTTAAAATTTGGGTTGTTATTGGCCTATTTAAACACTACAAATTTCAAACGATTATATGCCTTGAACACTATTGAAAACATTACTTTTATGATGAATTTCGCTTGAAGGTGCAAGACCTCCCAAAGGCGGGTCGGTCTTTCTCTGCTTAAAAATTTTGCCCTCCCAAAGGAGGGTAACACTACAAAGCTGAGCCTCTCCAAGGGAGAGCTGCCCGCCATGGCGGACGTGGCCAGCAGCGATGACGTTTCTCCGGCCGACGTGTCCAGCGGATCCCTGGACATTCTGCAGACCGCTGGAATCAGGTGAATTGCTCATCGTTTACCCCCATTTGGAATAACAGCTTGTGCTCTGAGATAGTGGATGCTAAACAGCCATAGTAAATACTTACTGTCTTGTGACACTTAAATAGTGTACATTTTTGATATTCTTAGAGATATAGAAAATATGATGACATGGTTAAATAAATGTATGATTTTGATCGCTGGGGTCCAGACGATCCATTGGTATTTGACATATAAAAATAATTTGATTTGATTTTTATTGACATTACTTGATGGAATTTCATGATTTAATTATTTTAAAATATCACATAAGATTTAAGTTAAATACTTGGTACACTTTGAATGGGTTAATAAATCCCTCCATTACCAACTTTCTACATTGCTGCCATTTAAACATGTGTTTTTGTATTTTGTTTATTTTTTCTCTCATAATGTATTTTTCTTTAAAAATAATTGAATACATCATATAATGTGATGGCGTTCAGTTCCAGCACCCTGGACAACAGCAGCTCGGCCATCTCCAGCTCCGCGCAGCCGGAGCCCGAGGAGCTGCTCTGCTCCAGCAGCGCCGTGTCGGACCTGCTGGCCCCCATCACTACGTCAGTACTTCTCTGTTCATTTCTTTACCAACAGCTCGACTGGCCAAGAGCCACGATAACAGAGGAGAACTAACTATCTAACCCGCCGGTTCCACTCTCCATTCCGCCTCGACTTGATTAAAGTTCTCCAGCATA
>JAGVSP010001266.1:0-95208 GCA_022494985.1 Micrasema minimum | reverse complement strand
GGGGGAAAATTGATAAGGGGGGTGTGAGATTGGAAAGACCGGAGATAAAGAATGGACTAGTCGTGAAGTTTGCTAAGATCACGTGGTTCTCGCTATCAGCGACGATCCAAACCATACGCATCCAGCGATTTACACTCCGTATCAACGGATAAAATATTAAGAATAATACTAATATTCAAGGGACAAAAATGAAGGGAATTTAGGAAGCCCCTAATGAATGGGAAGAAAAACACAGTAATTAGGCAAGTCGTGGGTGTTATGTTAGGAAAGTCTGATGCAGCAAGTGGTTTAAAACTTACGGTTCCCTTGGACCGGGCTTCTCACGGATACGGCGTCTCCGGCATCCGGGATTCCGCCGTGATTCGACAACTTGTCAACTAGCTGGTGTCGGCGGCCATCTTGCATAGCCAACTGCCTGCCGTCACCAATAAAACTGTCGAGAGGGACAGTGTTGCCACTTTGGGAAGTCTACGCGAAACTCCGGGGCAGGTACCTAGTACCTGACTCGGAATTCACAACGTTACAACGTTTATTATATTTCAGATAAAGCTAAATTTATACATCCTTATTTTCACACTTATCTTACAAATTTAAATTATTTCTAGTGCCTTGGTACCTATTTTTTATAATAAAAATTAAATGTGACGAAAAAAAATTACGTATGTACTGGCTGTTGCATTTTTTATAGCTAAATAAAATGTACAATGAGGTTAGCCTGAGGTAACATCATGTAAGATTTATCAAAACAAGTCATTAAAAGAACACATTTATTTTTCCCCGAGTCAACATGAAACGAAGGTGAGTCAATAGAAATGATTGTGATTCGTGACAAGCCAATAAAGGAAGGGTTCAAGGAGGCTTCGAATAATTTAGAAAGGTTTCTCTTTACGGGAGTATTGGACACTAAACTCCGAGGTACTACAGAACTCTGATGAAAAGCGGTCACACACTGTTAAGGGTAGTTCGAGGGGTGAAAACTCTCCCCTTCTGAATCCTTAATTTGGCCAAGTAAACAAAATGTACTACGGAGAAATGAAAGAAATCCTTCATACCTGTCTTTTTACTGCGATAATTTATAACCTGTATAAAAGCAGAAATTTTATCTACTTTTTTCTTTGCCTAAAAGAAAAAAAATATACATGACAAGAGGAAAAATGTTAACCTACCGCCAAATACGTATAATAGTTATTTTTACTATCTAATAATAACATCATTATATTATTATGGATAGCGCCGTTTTCGTATAAATATTTCCCAAGGGCGCTTTAAATATTGAATTTAACGGCTTAGGAAATTTAAAGTGAATGAAACTCATTCTGTGAGTAGAAAATACAATTATCAAAATTAGTCAAAAGATTTATAGAATTAATAGGTCTTAAATTCCTTTCGAAACATCACTTCACTCTCACAGTTGCGCACTTCTAGTGGGAGAGCTTTCCAAGCCATAGGTCCCGAACCGCAAAGGCGCGCTCCCCAAATTTTGTGCGCTGATTGCGGATCGGTATTAAAACCTTGCCTATATCTGTAGATGTAGCTGATCGTAGTGTGAGACGTCTTTCACCTAGTTTACCTGGAATGCAAAGCTCTTATAAAAACTCTGGAGCGGCATCATTCATGGCTTTGTACAATGTACATTAGCCAACAGAGTTTGTATTCTACCCTCTACTGATTTATATGTAACGTTAGTTAATGTGTTCCCAGAAGTAGTGCGTAGTGATTTTCAAGCTTTGGTACTCAATCGCCGCATTTTAATGTAATCAGAAAAATCTTTTAAAAAATTCATTACCTAAATATTGCAACATGCTTTTGTTAATATATTGTGTGTTGCATTACCAAATGTACCATTTCAAAAATTCAATTTATGAATTCAGATTAAAAGATATGTATATTCTAAACTTATTGAAATGATATTACCCAAATAAAAATTTCAAAACTTTACAAATTTGACAGGTTAAAATCTTGAATTATTAACCAATCTTTATAATTATCTAAACGGAATTATCCACCACACTATTTTTTACGTCTAATTTAAAGTAATCACTTTTTTTTTGTTTTTGTTATTTCATTCACTCTATTTTTATAGTTATAAGGAATGCAAAGGTCAAAGGAAAAAGCTTAGCAATTTACGAGCGATCTTCCGAATAACATCAGATCAATTTTTCATTCTTAATCTGAGAAGGTTGTTCCCAGAAATGCCTTAGTCAGTACTTGGATCCCTTCTGGAGGGGTATTGTATTTTACCAGGACATATTTATGGACATCTTATAAGATTTACAGGCTGAAAATTTACTGATCCATGGCGCATAAAATAATTGACTGTGTCTTTATTTTAGTTTTATTTATATAGCCTCATTATTTTATTTAAAAATATATGGATCATTTTAATTTCCGGAACCCTTTTTTATGATGATGATGAGTAAATAAATAAATATTTTTTTAGTGATCTACAAGTATTGGTTTTAAATTTATGACCATAACAGAATTTTCGTCAATTTTTCGCTTCCGCATTTTTGCCAGTTTTTGACGGAACGATTTTCGGGTTGAATAAAGGATTTATGTTGAAATTTCGTAGAAGCTTGTTGAAAACATTAATCATTACGCACTCTGTTTCTACTTCAAAATAAAACTTAACTTCCGCAAGAACTCACATGAAACCTATTAGATGAGAACAACTTCAATGAATAATTTATATAATCTCTCCCTACTTATCAAGTCCATCAAATTTGTTAAATAATTTCTAGAGTAAAGCCTGCGGGATCGTTAAATATTATCATCCTTATAATCATAGTTCACGAGCTTCATACAAAATATCTTAGATTAATTATAGTGTTACATTTTACTATAAATTTCAAGCATTCCTCACTAAAATCCTGCAAGTCAGTTTTACACCTTTAATTAACAAACTTATCTTAATCACGTTTTAATTTTTTTAGTTTGAGTAGAAACAGCGCATTTTATTAGTAAACTGAAAAAAGATCAGTTTTTCTCTACATTTTCTAAATACATATAGCATAATCTGCTAATGGTGGTGGGATCAAAGTTTTCCGAAACGTTTTTGATTAACTTAAAAGCTTTTTCAGAATTATCTCGACAATCCACCTAAAGTCAGATAATCAGCTTACAGAAGGAGACATTAGAAAATTAAGATTTACAGAGGCTTTATGACATCTTGGAAAACAAAGGAAGCTCTCGCTGGTGTTGAAACAAACGTCTATTTATAAGGCAGACCTTGAAAAAACAATTCTCTCTCGAAATAATAGTTTTAACACTGTTTTCGAGTAAAATGTATAAGTTCTTTTTTTAAAATTTAATTTTCGAATCCTATCAAAAACAATCTCGTCTCTGTTGAGATGTCAAATTGTAAAAACAAAAGTATTTAAAAAAAATAATTTAAATTTTTCACATTCAAAATGTTGATAAAAAGATTTACTGGTTAAAATATAAAGCAAATAAAAATTGGAGAGACATCTTCATGGGTCTTCTAGAATGTAATTAAGTTCGGATGAGCCTTACCTACACCAATAAAGATTGATTGCCAAAAATGCTTAACAATCTTCTCAACAGGTGTCATCAGTGAGAAAATCACTTGTAATGTGATATTACGAACGCAAGTTCAATGTATTAGTGAGTTTCAAAATTTATCATATATGGTTATCAGATGATGGGCGGAATGGGGAATGTTGTAATACATCAAGTGGCCACTTAACCCAACGCCTAGATAATCCACTTTCGTTTCCAGAGTTTCTCTGTCTCTGTTGGGATATCAATAATACATAAAACAAAAGTTAATTGTTAAAATAAAAGTTAACTCAATGTATAAAATTAACATAATTTAAAAATGCTTGCCACAATGAGCAATGCATCTACATACCCGTATTTATTCACATATCCCTTTTTCCTACCAGAGTATTTTGTAATAATAATTAACCCTTTTGTTTTGGTTTACATAACGTGAAAGTCACAAACAGCAGAAAAATGTAACCATTTATAAACGTCACTAATTTATAAATAACATTTTGAGTGTGTCCAAATACTTGTAGACACACTCAAAATGTTGTTTATAAAAAATAGCTGGTAAAAGTTATAAGCATAACAAACTGAAGATTCATCTTCAGGCGTTTCCTAGTAGGTGATATAATTCGGTAAGAATCTCACTTGCAATCATAAAGTTTCTGCTAAAATGCTTAGCAATTTTCTCAATGGATGACAGAGAGTTCACATGTGAAGCATCGCGCCATTTTACTGTATATTGGCAGATATGGATATCAAATACTAGGTGAAATGGGGAATGTTGTTATACATCAAGCGGCCACTTAACCCAGCCAATGACAGGTCATAAGCCCTGTAAACGCCTAGATATCCATATTCCCTTCCAAGTTTCTCGTCTCTGTTGAGATGTCAAATTGTCTCTAATTTATTTCAATCTGATAATAAATGAGCACTGCGCCATATTTTCTACATTTAGAGGGTTTTATTCAGAAAACCGACATTCGATGGGAAATAAATTCGGGAATTATTCCTGGAGATGTCGGGCTTTGTAGCCCACTAATGCAGTCCATCCATCTATCTGATGGATCGACATACTCCTCTCTATTCTCCATCTCGTTGACTAATAAAGGGGCATTCACCCTCTCTTGAAAAAAGGGAAGCTAATCTATCTATTATGTAGCTTTGTGTAGTCTAGATTCTAGATGGATCAATCAACGTGATGTCTGTTTTTTATAAATATTTTTAAAACAACCTGAGTAGTTTTTAAAATAACGAGAATCGTTTACACAAAATATAAAGTTACATGTAACCTAAACAGTAAAACTATTAAAAAGTAACCTAAGTACATAATATATATGTTTTTGAAACACATCACATTTGTTAAATTTGTAAGCTCAAAAAACTAAACAGATTTATTTTTAATCTGTGAAATATTTGTTGTATTTTTTATTTTCACAATTTAGTGATCACAAAATGATCAGCTAATAATGTACAAAATATTTTTATATTAATTAAGAGTAAAAAGAGAATGTATTTCCTCTAATCTGTGACGTACGAAAACTGATACGAAGAAGTAAAAATATATATATTTATTTTTAGAAAAAAGTATTATTTTTCAAATTGGATGGAAAAAAAAATTCTGCATCAATCTGGGCCACATTTTATGACAAATTAATGCAGTGTGAAACGGTTCATCAAACCTTTTGTGGTCAATTCAGATTTAACGATTACCGCGTTTATATCCCTAAATCCTTTAGTAGGTAGCTACCCTTGCGGTGTTTACTGCGAGGGAGGGTCGGTCGGCCCTTCCGTTACCCTGAATAATTATAACAAGTCCTTAACCTCCCCTCAGGAACTATTTTAGCTACCCTCTTCATCTCGCTTCCTTGCCTTAAACTTTTAATGTCGTTTTATGTCTAGATCGCAGAAGTACCTACTGAAATATATGTACTACCCTCTGGATTTTATTTTTAACATTATTATTTTAAGATAAAGGAGAATCAAGACGATGAACTTTAATATTCTAGTAGTAATCGCAGAATAAGTCTAGGTTTGGGTTTCTTTTGGCAACTAAACATACATCCTGAAATCGAAAAAATACCCCAGACACAAGAAAGCGAAAATGTTCAACGGATGCATAGCACCAGCACTGACATACGGAATTGCAACAATTGCACTTAATAAACGGAACGTGCAGAGGTTGAGGATAACGCAAAGACCAATGGAGAGGCGAATGCTGAGAATATCACTCAGAGATCGAAAAACAGGAAAGATAGATTTCGTCTTCTTCTTTCACCACGTTCGCTCCATTGTGGAGCATGTGAACATCACTCCTGGAGACCCTATCGCCATACAGCTCTCTCGCTTCCTCCTACATTAGGCCCGCATCCATCAGCTCCTCCGAGTAAATCCGGAAGATAGTCATCGACGGTCTACCAGGACGGCGGGATCCTGCAGACGTAAAGAAGAGCAACGAAATGTCGGAAGACCAAAAACAAGGTGGGCTGACGAGATAACGAACGTCGCAGGGACAAGTGGAGGAAAAAAGTAGAGGCCTATGTCCAATACTGGAATGAAGTGACAGAAGAAGAAGAAAAAGGAGATTTTAAACTTAAAATATAGCATTCATCTTCGTTTTAATGCAATTCTAAATGTTGCAACGAGGCATTTATGTTTTACAAAATGGAAAAATTAAAATATTAAATAATACGTTCTTTTTTTTCTTCAAAATTATTTATGTCAGAAAGTAGGTTCTGATTGATATCAAACGATAAACAACAACAAAAATCACTATTTCTCGTTTATGTAAATATTACTCATTGAAATAGTGGAATCCTTTTTGATGAAATTTATTACTCCTGTTTTTTCTCATATCTATTAGTTGGTTTTTCGATCTCCTGAGTGATATTCCCAGGATTTTCCTCTCCATTTCTCTTATATCCATTTCATATCGTCAATGGATGAAAATTTTATTTTTTATTTTTAATGAGAGTTTACGAGTTACTTTATACACATTGCCTTTTATAATGTTTGGTTCTTAATGTTAAAAAATAGGTTTTCATAATGGTTTGTTCGCGATTAACCAGAAACTCTAATGGATAATGGATACCTCTCATTTGTAAGAAAAAACGTTCTGATTTAATAAAAATATGGAGGAATAAGTGAAATGTACTTTATTGGTAGCTTAACTGCTCATGATGGTGGTATAATAAATATGGTTTAAGCTCATGAAATACTGCCTTCAATTATTCCAGATGTGAGGATTTACAAAATTTATTTGGGCTTGTTATTTTGTTCACTTACTCTTACTTATAAACTCGTGTAAATTGAAATAAACTAGTATATTCGTAATATATGGATATAGCAAACAATTTATTGACTGATATTTTATACTTTTTACTGGTAGGTACATAATTAACTTTTAGTACTCAGTTTGCCAACATTTATTTGTTGGTTTGTTAGGTTCTTAGCAATTCTCTACCGGAAATCTTAGTTTCAGTATTTTTTTGTTGAAATCATCATCATCATCATACCATATCCGCTCCCTATGTGGAGCACATGGAATCCACAAACTGCCTCCAAGCCAAGCGATCGGCCGCCAGCTCCCGTGCATCCTCCCAAGTCAAGTCCACGTCCCGCAGCTCTGACGCAAACTGCCGACGAATTGTCAACAGTGGACGACCAGGACGCCGAGAACCCGATGCCTTGTAAAATAGGCAAGCAGACGGGAGGCATACGTAGTATATAGCCTAGCCAGCCGATACGCCTTTGCCGGATGATACCAGGTAGTAGATACCAAGGGTTGCTGTGTCCGTTGCCTAACCTCTGTGTTCCTTACAAAGTGAAACCACCGCACACCTAAAATTCTTTTAAGACACATATTCTCGAAACTCAGAAGTCTGCTATCTTGGGCCCTGGTTAGGTGCCATGCCTCGCAGCCATAGAGGAGAACAGTTGTTATGCAGGAGTTATAAAGGCGGCATTTTGTTTTGACCGAGTAAACATCTGATCTCCAGACAGCTTTCATACTGTTGAATGCGGCACCCGGAATTCTTTGTTGAAATACCGATATAAATTTTAACAACCGATAGTGCATAGTGCACTCTGCACAAAACTAGTGGATACAAGGATATTACTACGTTTATATTATAGAGTTTTATATTTTGCATTTGGTTTTTACACGTAAACACTTGATTAATAAGTTAGTGAGCCTTCTACGTAAAAAGACTTAAAATATATAACATAATTGTAGGTTTCACTAGGCGGTCCGTCTAGAAATATAGAAAATTTGTGTTGCAATAAATGATTCGTTTCATGTGGTAAATAACGATCATCTATCTGCCTTTAACTCAAATTTCAAACCATGAACGAATACTGCTTTTCTAGTATTCTGTACCTAGTTCTAGTTCCTACATGTACTTTTTTACTTCTTTTTAAAATACTCAATATTTGCGCTTTATAAAATACTATCTAGTACATTATACAAGTCATAGTATCGAATTTTGCATAGCTTTTTGACAGGCAATACATTCCAGTGAAATATATTGTTTACATGTTTACGTTTCCGAAGCTACATTTCCATTTTATGTTTTTCTCATCATAAAAGCTCAATTTACGTAGAGTTTAATGTTTAATTTCACGCTCGACTCCCTATTGCCTCGTTACTTCCTCCCGAGAAACCTCTAGCCTGAGGGTGGATCTATCCCATAACTACTCTGTTAAACTACCCCTAAAGTTTTCAAAAAAAAACATCAGGTACATTGGTCGCTGGGTAGCGATACATCAGTAAAACGTTTTATTTTCCAGGCTTTTAATGTAAGAAGACAATTTCTTTAAGTTGTTTTAATGTCGGTAAAGCAGAATGCAGTAATTTAAAATATTTTTTTTTAAAAGGTGAAGTGTAATCCAAAGCAATCAAACCAAAAGTAGAAATGGGTGTTTTCCTACTCATAAGTTTACCATTTTGGGTTGTAACATCACCCAATTGGGTTCTTTCCGATTTTCCATTTTTTATTTAAAAAAATTGATTGAAAAATAACAATATCAAGGGAATTTTTTTTTAATTTTTACGATATCATATGAATTTTCTAGCGCTTTTTCAAATCGCTCGCAAAATCCTCCATTTGGCGCGCATGGGGTGTGATGTCACATCAATATGGGCGCTGACTTCGTAATGAATTTCCCGCCTTTCATAATGAACGGGTATGACGTCATTAGCCAATAACGGGCGTTAAAAGTCACTCGTAATTTCGTGTTTTTAAAACATAAATTTATAAATGAAAACAACATTTTTGATCATTGTGTTTTATATCGTTGGAATTGTAAATATATACTTTAAATATTTATAACGTTTTCAAGGATATTTATGTTATCGGGAATAACCCTTTTGCTACCGTATATAATAATTCACACGAAAGCTTAAAAAAAAGGAAAAATACGGACTGAACTAATTCATAATGAGTTGATCGAAGATTAGCAAAAATGCAAGTGTTATATTTTGATTATTTACGGAGATATAATTATTAAGTGACATTTTGCAACGCGAGTTACATCACCGCAAGGCGAGGATTAATTCAGGTCTCTCGATACTCCTAATTGATTTCGTTTGTCCCTTGTTCCAGGGTGGATATGGGGGCGGCCCACAGGAACGGATCCTTTTACCAGTGCTGCTCGGGGTTCTGTATAGACCTCCTGGAGAAGTTCGCGGAGGAGCTGGGCTTCACGTACGAGCTGGTGCGCGTGGAGGACGGCCGCTGGGGGACCCTGGAGGGAGGCAAGTGGAACGGGCTCATCGCTGATCTGGTCAACAGGAAGACAGACATGGTAAGGCTAAACAAGTTACATTTATCCTTCGAACAAGAATTTCGGAGAAGTGACATTCTATAACTAAAAAATACTACCGTGTCATAGGCATCTACGTCACACGTTGCTGGAGTCTTTAGACGGTGGAATATGATAGCAAGTGGTTTTAGGAAGTGTATATTTTTAGAAAATTTGTATGGAAACGACAGTAAATACACGAAATCATAATATACATAAAAAATGTTAAAATAATCCGGTATCAAATAAACATTGCATTAAAAAATTAACTGTAAAACCCAAATTGTATGCACACTAATCGATACATTCGGCCTTGAATAATTTAGAAGTGCCAACTTGTAGGCATTAAAATTGACATCGAATGTATCGCCAGTGTGCATAAACTTATTGCCTAGATTGTGGAGTCTATTGATGACAGAATTGCACCCATATGCTGTAGATATATTATTGGCGCAGTATTGTAGGGTATAACGAGTATTTCTAGACGGCACATTAAAATTAATAAGTGACAGAATTTCAGGGGTATCAAACATTGAATGAATAATTTTGTATAAATTTAATAAGTCACAAATAATTCTCCTGTCCTCCAGTTTTAACAAATTTAACAAATTTAGTAAAAAAGAGTAATCAATATTTTCTACACTAATACCCAATTTAAAATTAACATATCTGAGGAATTTATTCTGTACTTTTTCAATGTTATATTTATGTTTAAGATAATGTGGAGTCCATATTGTACAGTTATATTCGAGAATACTTCGGACCAACGAAGTGTACATTATTTTTAAGGTATTAATATTTTTAAAATCTTTTGCAATTCTCATAATAAACCCCAACATTTTTAGAGATTTATTGCTGATATTGTTTATATGGCTAACGAAAGATAATTTGTAGTCAAAAATAACACCTAAGTCTCGTATCTCAGAAACAGAGACAAGGTTTGTACAACCAATTGAGTAATTAAATATGATTGGATCCTTGGTCCGGTGAAATCTCATAATCTGACACTTTTTCACATTTAACTGAAGTTTATTATTTGAGCACCATACAAATAACTCATCCAAATTACCCTGGATTGCAACACAGTCATCAATATTGTCCACAACCTAAATATTTTCATGTCGTCTGCAAACAATAATACATAAACATTCCGAAATACATCGACAATATCATTAATAAATAGTATAAAAAAAGTATTGGTCCTAAATGTGACCCTTGGGGGACCCCACTAGTAGCCATAAAGGTATAAGATGTAGTTTCACAAATTTTAACAACAAGAGATCTGCCAGATAAGTAGCTTTTAAACCATTTTAAAACAGGGCCACTAAAACCTAGCTTATATAGTTTATCAATCAATATCCTATGGTTAACCTTGTCAAATGCCTTAGAGAAGTCTGTGTATATAGAATCTACCTGTTTATGAGAAGCAAAAGAGTTCATAATTATATTTTCATAAATAATAAGGTTAGTGAGGGTAGATCTCGAAGATATAAAACCATGCTGATATGGGGTTACTATTTGTTTGACATTCAAATTTATTTTCTGTAAAACAATTTGTTCAAAGAGCTTTGGTATGGCGGATTGAATGCAGATAGGTCGATAATTTGTTACATCGCTTTTATCTCCACTTTTGTGAATTGGTGTCAGGAAACTAGACTTCCAAACTTTGGGAAAATAACCCAGCGATAATGATTTATTATAGATGACAAATAAAGGATATGTTAGAAAGTCGACACATTTTTTCAGTAACACTGTTGGAATACCATCGGGACCGTGACTACATTTAGAAACTAATTGCTGAATTCCTCTCTTTACGTCAGAAAGTTCAATCTGAATATTGGATAGTTGTAAGTTTGTATTACTATTAAATTCAACAGAACATGATGTAGAATTGTCATCCACATCATCATCATATACACTCTTGAAAAAATCAGCAAACATATTTACTATATCGGTTAATTTACTACCAGTTTTTACACAGAAAAATACATAACATTAGGAAATCCCTCAGAGTTGTCATTTTTTAGTGCTTTAGAATAATTAAATATTTTTCTTACATCACTTTTTACGGAATTTTCAATATTTCTTATATAATTATTATAACATATCAAAAGTCTCCTGTTACATTCTTTTCTACATTCACTAAATTTAACATAGTCAGTGCAAGACCTGGATTTTTTGTATTCTTTATGGGCACATTTTTTCTTATAAATTACATTGATTAAATCATAACTGTACCACGTGGGAAAAGATGAGTTTCTTACTTTGGAAATTGGTACATATGATTCAACAGCAACATTTAAAATATTATAAAAATTATCTATTACATTTCTCAAAGTTATTTTCAAACAAAAAAGACCAATCAACCTCCGACAAATTATTACAAATGTCATTATAGTTCGCCTTATTAAAGTTACGATAGGATTTTGTTGGAGTATCAGATGGGTTCAATTTATTAACACTTATATTTATTTCCAAGACAGGATGGTGTTTATCTTGAGGAACGATTTCCTCAATAGACTCATGCACAGTTACAGAGATATCACTACACAAAACTAAATCCAAGATACGATTATTTTTATTCTCAATTGTATTCACTTGGTTAAAATTAAGAATAAGGGACATTTCTATTATTGACTTTTCACAATCCGATAAGTTGTTACAGAAAGAAGTATCTGATGAGTCAAGTAACTTCCAATTAATATTTGGTAGATTATAATCACCCACGACAATAAACTTAGCATCTGGATATGTAAATTTCAATCGTTCCACCTCATTGCAATGATTTTGATATATCGATATATCAGATGATGGTGGAATATACACACATCCAAACACAAATTTTAGCTTATTATAGGTTACTAGCACAAACATGTGTTCCACATTATCATTAACTATTTTAATTTTACGGGAAAGTAATTTTTTGTTCACTGCCACCAACACTCCACCTCCTCTTGTTTTCCGACTGCTAAGATTGCTTCTGTCCAAACGGTAGGTATTGTAGGATGACAGACCAAGTTCTGCAGTGTGGATATTGGGGTGTAACCACGTTTCCGTAAATAACAATATTTCATGAGATAATGTTGTTACAATTCTAGAGAATTCCAATAATTTAGTACCAATCCCTCTTAGATTTTGATAAAGACATTGAAAATTTATTCCATTAATTTTTTGGAAATGACACAATTTTTGGATTATTGTTTATGTATTTTATTGTGAGATTTACTTCTCCGGCCTGAATTCTAGACTCTAATTCAAGTTTAAGGTTCTGATAATGTTTCCTTTGTCCTGGCGTGTAGTCTTGTTGGACTCTAATCCCAGGTGGGAACTTTTTCCGGTTAAAAAGGATTTTTCTGGCCAGTGAAGCGTCGAATAGTGAGATTTTGACCGGTCTTGGTTTGTCTCGGTTCATATTCGCTCCCAGCCTATTTATTTTTATACAATCCACTGCTATTGAAGGGTCAACATCCAGCAGAAGACCAGAAATTTTCTCTTTGTCATAACTAGATTTTTCGGAATAATTAGTTGAAACGCTTTCGGGTAAATTATAAATTATTGTGTTCTTTTCTCTATTTTTTCTTTCTTCCAATTCTGAAAGGACTTCACATATCTCCGTGATCGAAGAGTTGGAATTCGTTGATGGTGGAGGGTTTTGCGCTACCTCGGAAAAAGCAGCAACTTTCCCCTCAAGGATACCCATACCAATAGCCATTTGGCCGACTATTCCCATCAGGTCATTAGTTTTAGGAGACAATAAAGCGGCTTGTTTATTTGTAAATTTGTTTGCCGGGTCATTAATTATCTTTAAAACCTCATCCACAATCAATTTCGCAGTTTTCATGTATTGTTGAGCCATCGTGTTATTTTTTTTCTTTTTCTTTTTTTTTTTTTTTTTTTTAAAAAAATTAAAATGTTAAGCTCCCCTGGCGGTCAGATGGCTGTAGTCGCCCGTAGTAAGTACGTAGGTATACGTAGACACTCACTAGTTTCGGGAACTTGGACGTGATTGGTCCCAAAGTAGTAAAAATGACAAACAGCCAATCACAAGCACTGTTTAATTATTATCACCTCAAATATCGAAATTTATATTTCACTTTAAATTTAGTTAGCACAAATATTGAAGAAAATTAGTTGTTTACTTTTAAAAAGCGGTTTAATCTTCACTATTAACTTGCACTTTTCTCTAATCAAATGTACCAAAACTTGTGTTTTTGCTTTAGAAGTGAGAGAAGAAAAAAATGTGTATGTTCACTGTACTCTATTCTATATTTATTGAACTATACCAAATATTGTGTTTTATTTTGTAGATAAACCAGAGTATATTTAAATAATAATGTAACCTGTAATGTGTAAAATTAAATGCTTTGCTTTTGGCTACCGTTCAATTTGGTCGCGAGTTCAATTCCTGTCAGAGTCAATATGAGACATTTATTTCAATGTGGTTATTCTTATAAAAATATTTCTTAATCATGCCTTGAAGATACCCGTAAGACTGATCATCTGGCCTTCACAATCAAGACTCACTAAACTTGGTGCACCAATACGGTGTCCTATGCACCATTGAGTGCGGAATCCTGATTCGCTATATAATATTATATGATTTGAAAGTTGCGCACTGTACATGTTTCCTATTATAAGTTAAGGTATATTATGAATGCTTGTTTTGCTAGCCATTTAGGCAGTGTAGATCCTGGATGCTATTTCGGGTAAACGGGATCCTGAAAGATTAAACGGTTTCAGGAAACCGTTTTCAGGAGAAACTCCATTAAGGAAGGTACACTCATTAAACTAATTTGTTTCACCCGCGATATTTATTGGCACCAGATAGCCTGTTTCCTGCCAGGTTACTTGCTACCTACTGGTATTGTACTTCACTTAAACTTCACTAAGCGATCTTCTAAAGTAGTCAAGTTTCACTTAACATAATATAGTACTAAAACTAGATAACTAATTTTGTAACTGATGAAAAATCTAATTTCAATTTTGTGATTGCTCATATAAATCCATACAAAATCACGGTGGGCAGTAGTAATGGAATTTTATGACCACTTTATTTGAGTAATTAAGAATACAAGCGTCTAGACGAAAAATAAAAATACAAATGGAATATAAAACTTATTAGTTTAAGATCCGATCTCTTTTTTATAAACTTAATCAATACGAACGAATTTTGAACGGGTGGTCGCCCAGTGGATAGCGTCGCGGTCTCTAAGTCCAGAGATCGTCGGTTCGAATCCCCACTTCGACACGACTCCATTCCTATTTTCAAGCACAAGCCGCTTAGGCTTTGTTGAAAATAGTATTTACAAATTGAAATATGTTGAAATATCATAAAATTGTATAGATTTATTTTTTTATATAATTTCAAAAAAATATATGTTTACAAGTGAAAAGTGAAAAGTCGGAATAATCGGCGTATGTGCGTGAGAAGATGTGAGAATGTAGAGGAAGCAAAGGAAGTCTGTCAGGGCAGAGTGGTATGGCGTTCTATCTTCTCTGCCTACTTCTACGGGGAAATGGCGTGATGGTTAGTAAGTTAGTTAGTTAATTAATCAATACATTTTTTACCGAATATACCTAATTGGTATATCAAACGATACTAACAGATGTTTATAAAATCGGCCCTCATTCCTTAAAATTTTCAGTAAAGTGTGTTTTTGAGTTGTATAAATTGTTGAAGGTGTTGAAAATTTTGTGAAATTTTCACGCAAAACCAGAGCATGACGTCACAACGAAACGCTCCAATAACACCTTCCGCATTATTTATTCATTCTTACTTCCGAAAAAATAAAAAAGCCGATGTTATTTTTGTGAGAATCTCATCTTTTTACCTCAGGACGTGGTATGTGTTAAATTATGTAAATTTAGAAAACACTTCAGTGGTGATTTTAAATTTTACTTAGGTTTAAGTTTAATTTTATTTCGTTTTCGAACCTAAAGTTAATCAATAAAGCTGTTCAATTATTTATGGATTTATTCAGATTAAAGAACTTACTGTTCTATATGTTTATATTTTATCATCATCATCATCTATATGGGAAGAACGAAAGAAGACTCAATGCTTTTGAAATGCGATATCTCAGGCGAATGTGTGATAAGACTATGTATTAAATGTTAAAATTAGAGCAGAGAGCAAAGCTGAGATTAGACTATTGACAAAATTAAGAAAGGCCTTTTACGATGGTTTGGTTTTGTGGAGCGATTGAGTGATAAAAGAACGGCTGAAAGAAGTTATGATGTAAGTGTGCCTGGATGTAGAAGTCTAGGACGTCCGAGAAATATATAGCATGTTCAAGTACTTGAAAGTGGAAAGTAGACACGTGAAAAGTGGGAATAATTAACGTGCTTGCATGAGATGTAGAGTTTGCGAGGGAAGTGTACCAAGACCCTGTGGCGTTCTATCCTCTCTGCCCACCCCTTGGAGGAAGTGGCATGATGGTTAGTTAGTTAGTTATCATTCTATATTTTCATTTTTCGTTTCTTATGTGGAGCATATGGATTCCACAAACACCGCCAGTTCCCGTACATTCTCCCACGTCACGCAGTTCTGACGCAAACTGCGTAATGCAGTATATACATATAAACATGTTTATTTTTTTAATAAAAATCAAATATTTAATAAACTGATGGAAGGTGGATAAGTTCTGTGTTTTTAGATTTGTTTTCACTTATTATATTTTTGTAATTAAAAGCGACTAAAAAATACTTGCTTTCTTAAAAAAAAAATAGAATACAAATTTTAAAAATACACATCAAGCCAATAAAACACAAGCATACGTATTTTCTATAAACAACAGTTTTTTTATTCAGGTAAAATCTTACACATAACAAATAATAAATATATACTCGTATATTATGGTAATAAATTTTATTAAATTATTTATAATGTCTCTCCAATAAAGTCAAAACGCGTATTTAGGGATAAAAAATATACATCCACCTAATTGTTATTTGAGATTGTTTTATATTAAAAATTTAAAAAAAAAATTGAAATACCTACTCTTTTTCGTATTTAAAAAACTTTTCTCAGAATGTAGGTACAGTAAAAATGCGTTATCTTACATTCGTGAAATGGTTTGATGAAGGAAAAGGTTGGTTGGGTAAAAAAGTAAAAGGTTGCCATAAAAACGCGATATATATTGTGTTTGTAGGTGACAAAGGTTATTAAGAGAGGAAAGATACCACTTAAAACCGCGAAACAAGGGTCACAGTTTATCGGAATCTCGAGGGAAAAAAACATATTTGATTTTTCTCTTCTTTGATGTCACGTTTATTTTACATTGCCTTAAGTAATTCAATAGTTTCAACAGTACTCATATAAAAACATATTACATGTATTATTTTCTCTCTTTATCGGTGCACTTAGTGTACCAATGCAGTGCCCTATGCATCATTAAGTGCGGATGAGCAAAAGTACTAGTAGTACTGATTTATGTCAAATATGTTTTTATGCCTTAACTCAAATTCGAGCGAAAACTGAACGGAGCATTTTTAATATTCCTGGGTACATAACAGCATCAAAGAGTTTTTCCTTTTATTTTTAGTATTTTACTCAAATCTTCGTCTCGTGCTTTTGCTTTTCGTTTTAAGCGTTGAAAAGGAAAAGTGTTGTTTATACGTCTTGGAGGCGTTATTTTCTTGTTTACATAATACGATATCAAGATAATTTGAATAAGGGATATCTAGGACGGATCCGATCTCACAATATCGCACGTGCCCATACGAAATGTCCCCTACGTACGCCGTATATTTTTTAATAATGTCACTCAAGGGACTTGTTATAACGAGCTCGAATTCGTTACAAAACGGAATGGAAAATGCGGAATGATAAAATAAAAGAAATAGAGGAATGGAAATCTGAGAAACAACAGGAAAACTATTGTGGAAAATGTTGCGCGGCATTTTAAAGTCTTTTATTTTTTTTATAATGAAACCAGATACTTTTTTAGCTCTTGTGTATACCCGAGATTTTTAATGTTAATATAAAACCATATTTTTCGTTTATTTAATCAATATTGGTTTTTAAATTGAAGGAATTATTGTTACAGAAGCTTTTTAGACACATAATCATATTATACAAGCTTTTATCTCATCATTATATTAAACAAGCTTTTATCTTTTATCATTTAATTATGCATATTGAATATCTGTTGCAATTTATTACTCCCTTGACTGGATTACGCCCTTTGAAGTACTAAAAAACTGTTTCTCACTGCTTTCTGTTTAACGTTGTTTGTAATTTACATGCATTTTCCACCAATTTATAGTTCCATTGTAAAGTTTTAAATCTCAAACGCCTGTTTTAGACTACTCGCATAAGCTGTATACTAAATGGTAGTAAATCTTGTTAAAGTTTTCAAAGAACCCCATAGTATAAGTTGGTCTCGCCTGTTGTACGTACCGCCCTAATGCAGCTCTGTGGGAGCTGTAACCGCTAAAGTAATATGGATCCTTGTGACAAGAAGCCCTGATTTAAAAGCTCAGCAAAATGGCGTCGCTTTATCTTGAAAAAAGAAAAGGATCTTCAACAGTTTCTGCTGATCAAAAATTCCCTTTAGCGTACAGGGATTTCTTAGAACTTGTTATGCAAAGTGAGAGAAATTAAGGGATTATCTTGTCAGGTTTTTAAAAATGCGCTTTGAAAAAGCATACTAGTCAGGTTATATTCTATTCTAAAAGAGAGTCGGGCATTGAGCTCTACACACACTAATCAGGTTAGATTTTCAGCAGTTCTTTCAACGGCTCATTTCTAAAACAAACCAAATTTGCTAAATTATGAAATATCTACCTTACATGATACCACAATTTTAACGCTTTTGCATGGATTTATAAGCAAAATGTATGTACATCTGCTTATATAAGTGAAAACTTATATAAGCAGATGTACATACATTATACAAGTTATTAGTTTTTTTTTTTTTTTTTTTTTTTTTTTTTTTTTTAAATTTAATATATAACCATAACAATCATGAATAATATACATTAGACAAGTAGTAAAAGTACAATTATAAAAATTAACGATTTGCCACACCAGATAAAAGGCTAACTTTTGTGCTTGGTACTTTGTGCTAAATACTGTTTCAATGAAACATTTTTATAATTATAACTCCAATTTAATCTATCCAAAATAATTCTAAATTATTAAATTCTTATGCATTGATCTTAAGTAAGATGTCAATTTTGAATGTATGGAGAGTAGAATATATAAAAAAGGTATAAAATAAGCCAGTAAAGTTTCTGTGTTAGTACTGGACCAAAGAGATGAATAATAAATCATTATTATTATTATTTAATATTACAAAAATATGTAAAAGTATTTTTATGCATATTTAAATTTGTGGGAGTTTTATGAAAGATAACCATAAATCAGTGAAGAGTATGTAACATTTGTTTCTGTTTTTAGAAAATAACTCAAATTTATATCAGGAAATAAAATTTCTAGGCTTAATTTTAGGCTCTGTGTTTTCACCGTTTCAGAGATCATTACTGAGTCCATTTTTTCCGAGTTGCAGTCAGGCTTTAGTATCACTGGGGACTATGAGGATCGCGGTCGTAACCCATCATCCCTTAATCCTTTCATCAAGATCATTCTCGCACATCAACCCAGAAGATGGACGTGAAATGTGGTCCGAAACATCGGCAACACAAACTTAAATATCACGACATAAGAACACAGATATGTATGTATGATCTGTATCCTGAATGCCGTGATTATTATTAGTAAAGATTGATTTAATTGATGTCAGCTGTACAAAGACAGCTTTATTTACCTCAAACTCTGCCGTTTGCATTATTTTACGGTCTTCTATTCAAATAATTACAGATCGAACCAGCATAAAACTTTACAAGTCCAAAGTTTGTCGCTAAGTAACTATTTGTAAAAGTAACACAGCATCATAATCGTAACCCTCAAACTTAAGTCAAGAACTAATCTTTGTGTCAACCAAGCTGACTTTCACCCTTCCCGACTTACGACATATAGGGAAGTAGAAGGCTTTAGAGGTGTACCTTATCTCCGGTGACTAACCGCATTATTACATTACTCAACCGTAACACGAAGCTGATACTCACCTTCAATTGGATTGAATCTAATGTACTTAAACAAAGTGTTCCTTATGCCTGTCAAGGGAACGAAGAAAATTAATGAAGGCGCTATTTTGAGTGATGGAGATTTAATTCAACGTTATCTCAAAGTTTAGTAGTTGTATTTCGTACTTTACTTAATGATTAATGTAGACTCAGAATAATTCTATATCAACCCGTGTGTAACAAAGATTTAAAACATTATGAAGACGTAATCCGAGCATGTTGATTAATTATTGATAATGTACTTTGGCTGTAGCGAGATATCGCCATTAGATATATATACATTAAGGTGGATCGACGTTGTATGGAGAAAAAAATTATAATGTTATGAAAATCTACCTATGCGGAAAAGGTGTTCTATAGCCTGGATATTAAAAAAAAATAATAATTAAAAAAACAAATTTTTACTCTAAAATTTGCCGCGAGACTTTAGAAGCTTAGATATTTTCATGGTAAAGTTAAAACAAGATTTTTGGATTTAAAAAAAAAAATAATAAAATTATTGCATAGGTAAAAATATTTAAAATTGTGTATCTTTTTATTTTACTACTATGAAAATGCTCAAAATGAGTTTTTTCAAAAAGTATAGTTTTGAAGCCGTTCATGCCGTATTTTTATATTTTTTGTATACATTTTGTTTGTATTTTATCTATGCAATATAAAATTTAAAAAAAAAAATATCTTGTTTTAATTTTACCATGAGAATGCTTAAATACCTAAACCTCAAAAATCTCGCGGCAAATTTTACAGTAAAAATTTATTTTTTTACTTATTTTTCCCTTAATTTCCAGGCCATAGAGCCTTTGTTAGTGTCAAGTAGCAAGAGAAAGAAAAAAAAGGAAATAAATTATAAATGATATCTTGGATATGAAGGAAATCTAGAGGGAGTCTAGGAGGATAGGAAGCTAAGGAGAATTAAGTATAATTTTCATATTAGTGGGGAGAGGAGTAAGCTTGGCCAAATCAGGGAGGAATGAAGGGAATCTATCATTAATCGGACAAAACTAAAATGTTCTCTACACCTAGGAGACATTCACACATTGTGGCGTCACAAATTTTTAATCTCAGTAGGTGAGATTTCATGCAGCAGTGACCTAAACGCATACGACATATTGTCGATGTTTCTACCTTACTAAGACTCACTTTCTTGAACCAAAGGCTCTTTGGGATATCAGGTTGTAATTGAGCATAGTAAGGCTGGATATTATGCGGTGGTATTCTTTTCAAAAATATGATTTACAAGCTTGTTCAATATCAAAATTTACCGTTATAGATCATTTTAATTACTACATTTTGAAAAAAATCTGGTAAAAATAAGGATTTGTTTATTTGTTTATTAGAGTCCCTAACATTACATATCTTATTCATTAGATACAGATGGTGTGTAAAACTAATTTGTTATTGATATCTTTTCTACTATTATTGAAAAGATATGTAATTATTGTACATTTGCCTGAAAATAATTTGAATTTGCAGTAAAATTTTCGACATATTATTTTTAGTCACTCGATAAATTCACAGTGCTTTAGTAATACTACTCGGTGTCCTAATAATATCGTTCGGCGTCCTGATAAAAGTATCGGAACGCCGCGAGCCTTGCGCCGCGCGTATTTATTTGGTGACTAAGATTATTTGTCGAAAATTTAGAGTTCCTTATTAGGAATTCCTGCATTCCTTTATTTAACAGGAAGATAACTGAATTGTTGGAGATTTTTAAAAATATTAATAGTTTTTACAAAACATTTATAATAATTATTCCTGTTAACTTGCCGTTGAAAAAAAACTGTCGAATTTTTTCAGTGTATTTAGAATTCTAATTGAATAGAAAAATATTCAGAAAATATGTTCCAAATCAAAAAACTACTACCGCAAATGTAACCAAATTCTCAAATATGTATGTGGCAGTGAGAAATTTACATTAAAACTTGCTACCACAAATTCATCAGTCAGAAATGATGTTGGTAAAATGATAACAAAAATATTTTTGTGAAATTCAATTGAGTATTTATTTTCCAGGTGATGACGTCACTGATGATAAACTCAGAGCGCGAGGCTGTAGTTGACTTCAGTGTACCGTTCATGGAGACGGGGATAGCTATTGTGGTAGCCAAGAGGACAGGAATTATCTCTCCCACTGCCTTTCTGGAACCCTTCGATACAGCCTCCTGGATGTTGGTAAGTACCACGTGTAAACCTTTCATTTAAAGTAATACCTACAATCTTTATAACCTTATAAGGGGATTATAACCCAATGCTTAGGTACTGATTGAAACATGTATTTTATGTACAATTGGGTTTTTCCGATTTTTATTTTTTATTAAAAAAAAATTATTGAAAAAATTACAATATCAAGGGAAATTTTTTTTTTGTTTTACGATGTCATATGAATTTTTTAGCGCGGTTTGAAATAGCGCTTTTTCAAATCGCTCGCAAAATCCTCCGTTTAGCGCGCATGCGGTGTGACGTCACAGCAATATAGGCGCTCACTACGAAATGAATTTCACGCCTTCCACGGTAGACGGGTATGACGTAATTAGCCAATAACGGGCGTTAACGGGCGTTAAAAGTCACTCGTAATTTCGTGTTTTTAAAACATAAATTTATAAATGAAAACAAAATTTTTGATCATTGTGTTTTATATCGTTGGAATTGTAAAAATATACATTAAGTATTTATTGCGTTTTCAAGGATCTGGAATGGAGGATGTTATCTGGAAGAAACCTATTCTGATTTGTTGTAAGCGTAATAATTCATTTTTTAATTTATTAAAAAAAAAACTACGTGCAAACTACGTTCGACAGAATTTAACATGAGAGCGTAGTTTGCATGTTATCACATTAAATTCAAATGAGTTTTTTTTTTAATTTTATATTGAAAAAAACCTAAAGCTTATATTGTTACATTATGTACACATATAATAAAATACAACATAATAAAAATTGTCTCAATTTCAATTTTGAACGGTATGTTTTAATATCAGTTAATAAAATGGCATATTTATTTCTAACTAACTAACCATCACCCCATTCCCCCTAAAGGATGGGCAGAGAGGATAGCACGCCACATAACTCTGTCCTGGTACACTTCCCTTGCTTCCTCCACATTTATACATCTTCTCATGCACAAACGTCGATTATTATGACGTTTTACATGGTCACTTTCAAGTATTTGTTGTACTTAATCATGCTATGACTCTCAAGGTCTTCCTTGAATCCATCATCTTCAAAAGAAAATACCAAATAAAGCTAATGGAATTTATTTTTTCAGCACGTACATGTATTTAGATCTAATATTATTCAAACGACATCGAAAAAACTGGCTTATTGACGCGTTTTCTTTCAAAACCAATTTTCTATTTCACAGAAAATCTCTAACACAAAAGCTATAGAACGCCTTTGACATTGCAGAGTCACTCAAGCGATCCAATAAAATAAAAACTAAACTAGGACGAGTTAGAAAAAATACGCAAAGGAACCCTCCTAAATCCCTGAGTGGCTACGTGTGTGTTTGTACACCTCAAAACAGGGTTAGTAAAAACATTTTTGCTAATTTGCGAATTCAGCAAAATAATATAAAAATGTGTTAGAAGGCAGCTGTATATTAGTTATTTTATCATTTTTTCAAATAAAAATAGAGGTTGTTGGTTGTTGCTATGATAACATTCAATTCTCCGCTTTTCAGCTATTTAGACATTCAGAGAATTATTGTTTAAATATTGTCAAACAGTTGCCATGGGGATATATAAAAGGAAAAGTTTTAAGATATTATTGATATCCCAACAGATATTTTTAAATACTAATCTTGTGTAATCTTATATCTATAACAGTTTGTAGATGAATTTTTACTATTGTCTTTAACTTTAAATATTTCTGCTGTAAAGGAAACTTTCGACAAGCAAAATAATTAAACTTGTTTTTTTATCAAATCCCAATTAGCTTGACAAAAGACATCCCTGTTTCGATGATCTTTTTATCCTTTTGCATTCCAATACCCCCAAAATTGCGTCCTGATGGTACAGAAGATCCTCGTCTCCAAGCTTTATACTCTCCTTAACCTTTTGATAAGAGGAGCACTCTGAGACAAATATCTACGGTTCCAATTGCTATGAAATAACTTAAGGTAATACTTATCTTTATCTCGTCTACAAAAACGTACCTTTACGTGATTCTTCTGGAAATTGATAGCCTTGTCATAATTTATGTGGAAATTTTAATGATTTATTCCGTAAATAAATAAAATATAGTTATGAAAGTTTTATGTAATGTATTTACCAACTAGATACATTATTTGTAGAAAGCCCTCAAAGATGAATTTACGTAATGTACGCGAACAAATGCTTTCATTGCCCCTACCACTGTCTCGGCTTATGTATTATAATTGCCATTGATTGCTTCCATCACCCAAAACCAACCAGAGTCGACCCAAATTAACAGTTGTTGGGTATGTTAGTTTCTACCCCGATCATTATTTATTAGTAATTACTACCACCCGTGTGGAGACCGGTATCCCGCCTCGCAAGGCCCCCTATCCCAGACATCCACCCCGTGCATCCGCGGTCAGGGCCTCAATGGAGGAGGTAATAGGGAAAAAAGGGGAGGGGACAGAACGCATGTGTGCATCTCACAATATCATCCTATCATCCTATCTGGAAGACACTACATTATTTGTAGAGGTTTATGACATTGCTATGATAACATTCAATTCTCCGCTTTTTTTCAGCTATTTAGACATTCAGAGAATTATTGTTTAAATATTGTCAAACAGTTGCCATGGGGATATATAAAGGAAAAGTTTTAAGATATTATTGATATCCCAACAGATATTTTTAAATACTAATCTTGTGTAATCTTATATCTATAACAGTTTGTAGATGAATTTTTACTATTGTCTTTAACTTTAAATATTTCTGCTGTAAAGGGAAACTTTCGACAAGCAAAATAATTAAACTTGTTTTTTTATCAAATCCCAATTAGCTTGACAAAAGACATCCCTGTTTCGATGATCTTTTTATCCTTTTGCATTCCAATACCCAAAATTGCGTCCTGATGGTACAGAAGATCCTCGTCTCCAAGCTTTATACTCTCCTTAACCTTTTGATAAGAGGAGCACTCTGAGACAAATATCTACGGTTCCAATTGCTATGAAATAACTTAAGGTAATACTTATCTTTATCTCGTCTACAAAAACGTACCTTTACGTGATTCTTCTGGAAATTGATAGCCTTGTCATAATTTATGTGGAAATTTTAATGATTTATTCCGTAAATAAATAAATATAGTTATGAAAGTTTTATGTAATGTATTTACCAACTAGATACATTATTTGTAGAAAGCCCTCAAAGATGAATTTACGTAATGTACGCGAACAAATGCTTTCATTGCCCCTACCACTGTCTCGGCTTATGTATTATAATTGCCATTGATTGCTTCCATCACCCAAACCAACCAGAGTCGACCCAAATTAACAGTTGTTGGGTATGTTAGTTTCTACCCCGATCATTATTTATTAGTAATTACTACCACCCGTGTGGAGACCGGTATCCCGCCTCGCAAGGCCCCCTATCCCAGACATCCACCCGTGCATCCGCGGTCAGGGCCTCAATGGAGGAGGTAATAGGGAAAAAAGGGGAGGGGACAGAACGCATGTGTGCATCTCACAATATCATCCTATCATCCTATCTGGAAGACACTACATTATTTGTAGAGGTTTATGACATTTATTTAGCGAACACAAGCGGCCTAATTAAATTCTGGCTGCAGAAGAGCGAAGTAAAAAACGTGATGCTGCTCGCCAATTCTCAGGATTGAGACATCGTAGAAGAACTGTATTCCGTTAAGTAGTTTCTAATATTACTACTATTAGCCACTGGATACTTTAATACTACTAAATAAAGTACTTTTATCTACACAATACACATAATAATAATACCTTTCATTAATAAGCACCTTATTGCGGCACTGAACTTAATTAAACTGGACACTTTATATGCTCACATTATAAATATTTTATGTACATAAGTGCTTAAGTGCCTCCAATAATAATTGGAGTCGTAAAGATGCGGCGGTGGACTTGGCTTGGGCATGTACTCCGGATGCCTCGGGAGAGCCTGAACCCGAGCTGTCTCTTCTCTACGCCTGCAGGATCCTGCCCTCCTGGCAGGCCATCGATGACCATCCTACGGATGAACTCGGTGGAGCTGGTGGATGCGGGCCTGACGGAGGAGTAGGCTGGTGGTAGGGTCTCCTGGAATAATCTAGTGATGTCCACATGCTCCACATAGGAGCGAAAGTGGCGAAAGAACAAAAAGTGCTTAAAATAACATAACATTATTTTATTTGTAACTTAAAATAGTCCCCCAACAAACGAAATTAGTTTAATAAAAGAAAAGTTTTAATTAGTTTTCTTTATTAGAGGAGATAGTAGTAAGTGTTGTTATAAATATTTTGTAAAATTACCATTACTTGTATAACAGGTAGGGCAAAAGTAATCACCTAATTTTTATAAAAGGCAAAAAAAAATTAAATCTGCTTTATAATACCTATATTAATATTTTTTATGTAACATTACCTTTTTTCTGAATAAAAAAGTATATCAGAGCGCTTTCTATAGATACTTAACGTTTATATTTTTTTATGAAAACAAAATAGCATACATTTATGAAAAATTTGGCTGTCAAAGAGACTAAAAAAAGAATATTGAATAATCTCAACATTCCTGATTCTATTTTTATCAGATGTTTACTGAAAAACAACCTTTTCCAAGTACACAAACGTCTCATCGCAATATTATGTGCCTATTAATTTAGAATATAATAACTTTTATGCGAGAATATCAAAGTTTCGGTATTTTCATTATAATATAAATATGTTGTCTAGCTCGTAAAATGACAAAAGCAAAAATGTTTAACAAGAGTTATGAAAACAGTTTTCCTATTAAATAAACCTCAAATAATGTAAATATTCGGAAATTTTCTCCTTCGCCATTTAATCAACAGCAACACCACACAACATTTTCCATAAATAGAAATGTTTTTCTTTGCTACATACGGATCCCACAAACTGCCTCAAAGCCTAGCGATCGGCCGCCAGTTCCCGCGCATCCTTCCAAGTCAGGTCCACGTCCCGTGGTTCTTACATAAACTGCCGACGGACAGTCAACACTGGTCGATCGGGACGCCGAGATCCTGATGCCTTGATATTGAGTATTACAAAAAAAGATTGGAGAAGCTTTTCATGAAAAATCTGTGTTAATGCGAAAGATATTAAATTATTTTTGTTTTATTATTTTAGTACGTTCAGACACATATCGTTATATTTCGAATAACGTTTGACTTGTGTACTTTTAAATAACAGAACTGTTTCTAAGTAAATAATTAATTTTAAAGTCCTCTTATATGTCTTGCATTATGTAATTTAAAAAAAAAAAAATAGTAATATTTTTTTTTTTTTTAAATTAAAAAAAGCAATTTAATTTTAAATACTCCTCCGCCTAACCACGAGTTCTTCTCTTTTAGGTGGAGTAAGCTTAGTATAATATATATCATGTTGTATAACTCTCTTATTGTAAACTGTTATAAAATGTATTATGTGCTTATTTTTATAAATAAAGCTATTTAAAAAAAAAAAAAAAAAAAAAAATCCATGAAGCCATAAAATCAACACATGTCATGTTAACATGGCGTGGTGTAATATTTGTCTACTGTATGATCGTACAATGTACAAGCATTGAACAGTTAACGCCATTACATAATTATGTATTGTAGGTATAATAGAGACCTGCTTCGTAATTACGTTGGTGAACCGCTTGTTAGTGGAAAATCCAATATGTCATGCATAAAATCTGCTGAACGTACATAAAGCATATAATATATGCTATTATTATATGTATAATTTATATATGGTGGCTTGGAGGATATAATATATGACCCTTGGTCAACAACCTGTCGTAGAGCTAAGAATAACCATCTGCGTGTAAATTTTGAACAGAATATCAATTGTATGATATAACTCTAATTGGTAAGGGTTCATAAACTTTGTATCGAGTGTATCGTATAATATACGTCAAACATTTATTCAATATATTATGTAATTATTACGATATCGGCTCTCTGTCATATATATAATTTTGAGCAAAAGCAGCCAATAGATCTAAATATTTAAATATATCACAAGAAGTCAAATGTTTTTTATCTTTAAATAAAATTGATTCTACGTACTTTTACCATAAAAACATACGTTCACAATCGTAATAAAATATTATAAAAAAATACTATCAATAATTATTACAAAACACGTTTATCACAATGGTTAATCCATTTTTTTAAGAAGATGTTACTGCTGCGAAAACTGCCAGATATATGTTTTGTTGTATACTTTCAATGAACTAATGTAATTAATTTACATTTGTGTATACTTTTTATGGAAGAATGTTATCAAATTACGTTTGTGCATGCTTTAATGGAAGAATGTTATCAAGTTACGTTTGTGTGTGCTCTTAATGGAAGAATGTTATCAAATTACGATTCTACATGATTTTAATGGAAGAATGTTATCAAATTACATTTGTTTATACTTATTAAGAATAAATGTAATGAAATTACGTTTATGTATACTTTTACTGATCGAATGAAATGTAGGTAATTATGTTGTGTATACTTTTGATGTGCGTTCGAAATAGTTTGTTTTTTCGCTAATCTAACGATCAATGTAATTTTGTTGCAAGAAGGAACTAGAATAACGATTGAAAACTTACTATTTTCTTATTTTGCCAGCGACTGCAAGTTACTTTAATATAGATTTGAAATGTGCCATTTTTAGCATCTAGCGGAAAACTCCCCCTTAAAAAGTAATTTAAACTTGTCTAATAACAGTTCTATGCGGCTGTACCAACAGAGAGTTCATGAGAAAATGGAATATTGGTCAAATGATAGCTTGTCTCTGGTCTATATTGGTACCAATAAGTACCATTATCTCCACGCTGCCTTTTATTCGGGAAGATTTGTCATATTTAATGTGGTAGTTAAGAGTAAAGTTTCTGAACACATGTGACCAGTGGTCTGGTGGCCATTTTGTACACAGTTTATTCACTACTTATTAAGCAAGTTTCTTTTACTTCCAGAAAAGTTTACCTCCCGTCCTTGTTTGACTTGGGTTTAGTTTTTCTGGTGATTTCACTAAATCCTTGGCGAAGCTTTTAGCTGGTTTTTTTTTTGTTGAATGATTTTTTTTCAATTACATTTTACATTGATAATAATGATCATCTGCTACTTTTCCTAATTTCCCTTATACGCACTTAAATCGCCCATCATCTTGTATACTTAATAATTAATATACTCGATAATGTGTCCAGTTATAAAGTTGGTTGGACTGATGCCAATATAAGACCCACTTTTTTTTTTTAAAACTTATACGTAAAATCATATCAAATTGATTAATTCTATTTTTTATAAAGATGGCGTCACTCCGATAAATACAAACGCGTAGATAGGTACCTAATGTTAGTGGATCGGTTTATTAGGAAGCCTTTTACTGAGTATCCATGATGTATACTTTGTTTCCACTTCTTTGCGTTATGTACAGGGTGTGTGGAAGTAGTCTCCTAGGGGAGGAGTGAACACCATCAAATGGGGACGTGCTCAAAATTTGTATTGATATATATGTATGACGTCACTCGCCACGACACGCGTGTGTAAGAGAACCACTCACAAAATATTTACTCACAAACACGCGTATTCTTCTCGTAAAAGCTTTGATAAGTATGGCAGATTAACCCTCGCCTTGCGGTAATGTAACCCGCATTGCAAAATCTCACTAAATAATTAATATCTCCGTAAAATAATCAAAATGTAACACTGGTATTTTCGCTAATCTTCAATCGAACCTTTTGCACCGGAAAATAAATATTTGATACTTAAAATTTTATTAAAAAGTTTTTTCAGTAATTACTTAAAAAAATATTTTTTACTTGCATTTTTCATAAATTTTCAAACAACATCGTGTATTTTACTGTGTAAAACAGAGGACTTTATGTATGACTCAAAAAAATAAGACGACACACGCATTTGGTCGATATCTAAAAAGTGTGAAAAAATCACTGCTTTAATTGTAAATTCCAGGTGAGAAAATCGAGGAATACTTTTGTATGGACGAGCCAAAGCGGCCGCGATTCATGTGGTGTGGTATGTTCTTCAAATATTTGAAAATATATATATAAATATATAAAAACAGTATACCTCACGATACTTTATGAACAGACTAAACAAAACAGTATACCTCACCACTATACAAAACAATAATCATTTATCTTAAACCTAATTGCACTTCTCGCGTCTGCGATACCAACAACACTCGCTGTAAATCATCCCCGGAGAGAATAAGGCTCTCGGGGGTTGTAGATAGATCCTCTTCCCACCCACAGGAACCCCCGCCAACTACCCACATCCTGTGCTAATTATTAACAGCTCAATCGCTTCCTATCCGATACCGAACGGCGTCGAAGCCTGATTTATGCGTTAATAGGTTTCTAAGGAAGATCAAGAGTCTGTGAAGGAGTCATTAACGGGGTTAACGTATGTTTTCACACGGCAAATACTCGTATTATGATTTGTTTCAAATTAGTAATCGTGCTTCAAATTGAACAATTAGAATTATGGTCTATGGACATGGACAACAATATACAAATAAATAAATGTATCAAACTGTGGCGGCAACACCGTGCCGTGACGTCACGCGCCGAACAATACCGAACAGCGATACCGCGGGACCGAACCACAGGCCTGACCGCTGAGAAAACATTTGGGCTATCTTCCGTGCTACACGTCCCTTTTGCCCAAAAAAGTAATTGTCGTAAACTAACTTCATTTTTCCAATCTTTATAAATTGCGTTTCATTTGTTTAGTCTAAAGTATCTTCCATTATTTTTAATAATTTAAGTTTAGTTAGTTTCCATATTGTATACTCAGTGCTAATAAACTGTAAACTGTAAGTACATCCGCTTATTCTTCCCGTGCACCTCACTTTCCATTTTAGTCTAGGGATTTTTCCTAACGTGACCGAGAAGTAAAGATCATTCTTACGAGGTGATCTTTACGGAGCTAGAAACACGGGATAAATATCTAGGAATTAGTGGCATGCCTTTTGGGTAGTTGAATCGACACCACATCCAGCAGGCATCTAACCACTAAAAAACCATGCATTTTCTTTCATACGGGTTTTTCAAGAATTTCAAGTATTTTCCCCGAGTGTCACGTAGTTATCGACGAGTAGCAATCCTGGATGTTATAATATTATTGTAGTAAGTTTATACTACTGTCTATTCTACACCCTTCTTCTTTTTTTATAATCCTATTAGACCTATGTTGTAAAGCACCCTTGAGATGATATTTCATTAAAACGGCGCTATATAATAATAATATATAAAATGGCTATATTTATTTACTATTATTATCAAAATTAAATTCTTAAATGGCATTTTTATTAGCTTGAAAATAAATCATGCTTATTATTTTTGTATCTTTGCTAAACCAAGATATTTTGAAAGCAATTTTTATGCAACGCAATACATGAAATAAAAGTATCATTTTTATGTTGTTATTTAATTTAGAATTTTAGATGTTCGGTACATTTTCATTGAAAATGTATTAATTTATTTACTTTCATCCATAGAATGTTATTTTGTAGATTGAAGAGTTTAAATCTTCTAAATAAATCTCCCGTACATGTATGCGTGCTGACTGGTATACTGGTATGACGAGGGTATAAAGTCGAAAAGTTTTCAATTTACTTTTGTGTTCCAGGAAAATAAAGGTAAACGTCGCACTGAGGGTAATAACATCACCTCATGTTGGCTTTCTGGGCCAAAACCCAAATCTGAATGTCAAGGAACTGGAGATCCTTCCAGATTATTCCGCGAGACGTGTCTGAATAACATCCAGTCCCGATTTCATTTTCCCATGGAAATGTTAGACTAAATATTCACTTAGGCATTGCGAATACGTCGCGCGTCGCCTCCTAGACGTGTGAATGCCCCTTAAAGGGGAAGTTTTCTTCCAATAAAAACCCTACCCATACCAAGGATTTTCCATATATATTTGGACATGTCCGAAGTAGCGAAAAATGTCCGAAACCTTTTCGTGTATTTTAAGAATTTATTCAGATTTTAGCTCTAGAATAGTAGATACCTAAATTTATACAAATGTCACTCGAAATTCGTTTGAGTGAATTTATCTAAGCGGTGTGCAAAAAGAAACTTCAGAACGAAAGCAGATTTAGGTCCTACAACATAAATATTATAATATTTTTTCCTTAATTTCCATATTTAGACCATAATTTTAAAATATGTGTGATGTGTATGTACGCGTATTGCTGATTATTGTTATATTATTGATTGAATCGGCATTAACGTTGTGGAATAACATGATTAGATTAATTAAATAAAACGCTTTGTTACTTAGACCATTTGAATTTATTTAAACACTATTATAGTTTCGGGGAAAACAGATCTTTCCATCATCAGGTGTAGATATAAACTAAATATAAATATACAGAAAAAGGATTAAAGGCTAACGTAATGGGTACGTACTGGTATGGGTGGGCGGAGCTGATTTAGGGGTGTGGGGGGAGGGTAATGTAACGGGAATTTTGTTAGTAATGGTGAGGTATTTTTGAATATTGAACAAGGGTTTTTCCGAATTGAAGTTTTTTTGTATTTCTAGATTTTCCAAGTTATTCATTATTTGGCCTTTATTTGTGATAGGATGAAGCAGTTTGATTTCATGTGAATCAAAGGAATGGTTCGATTCCATTATATGATTGGCAAATTCTGAGAAGGTATTGGATATGAGGGCTTGACGGTGTTCTTTTAATCTTATTTTTAAGTTTCTAGCGGTTTGGCCAATGTACTTTTGGCTACAGTCTCCACATTGGATCTCCTGGAGGGATATATTCGTATTAATAAAGAAGTTATGGTTCCTTTACTTTTAATTGTATGACGGAGTGAAAATAAACGCAGCGTAATGTACTGAGAATTTTATTTCCACACATTTAGACATGTCGATACAGTTTACGCATTGTACTCACTGTACTGTACACACTGCAAATGACATCAAATCGGCATAATATTACACAAACGTCATATTGGTTTTATTTAAAACTTCGTGTGCAATAACATAGCAAGTGCACAAGGGCGGGCTTATTGCTTTTAAGCAAAATCTTCCCACCAACCAATGGCGCATATGCGCATATCATTAGGCTGAGCCTCATTAAGGGCCGGTTCCGTTACCCAATCTTTATACCATTTTTAAGTGCGATTTCGTATAAAATCCGATTTCCCGTTTTAAAAAACGCTGGTAAATTAATTTATCCGTTACCAGCTACCGTCAATATTATGAGGGGTTACGTTATTAATATTCAGTGATCATATTGGGAGGAATCCAATAAGTATTTATTTAAAACTGTGAAATATAGCAACATAAATGATACACTTTAATGATTAACTTTTTTCACCAGTAATTTAGCTGCATTTTATCAAAGCACATGAATTTTCACTGTTTTTATGTTTATCAGAAATTAAGATGAATCTGGAATATGATATTTTAGACTTCTTCTACTTGAATTATAAACTTTAGTTCCCGCTGTGAATCCAAGAATCAGAAGGCTATGATCATTTCAAATTATAAAAAATTAAATATAATATGGTTAATAGTTTGATTCCTTTAAACCAAAGTTTTTCAGTTTTCCCTCATTGAGTAACCGCCTTTGGAGAAATTAATGTGTTTGTAGACACCTTAAATTTAAACGCCCTAACGTCCTTAAATTTATTATGATGTCTAATCATGTGTAAATACAAAATATAAATTTTTAACATAATATACACTATTCTATCTTATAAAAGGGAATAAATCAATAACAAATATACACGTGCGGGGAAGTTTTATAAAATAATTTTTCGAAGGAAGTTACCGTCTATTCACTGCACCTCTAGAGTTTTCTATATTATTAATGTAGGTTATTAATATTCAAAGCATTAACTTTGTGCTCCAACATTTTAATATTATGTTAGTAAAAATTTGTATAAAACCACTCACCGACTTTTCTATATCTACCGGTTTCACGTAACCCGTCTCTTCATCAGGACACATACAACTAAACCAACATGCAAATACCACTACCCTTCACCATAGCAGATTCATAAAAATAAAAAATCGACATGCAGATTAGACACATGCTTCACTAAGCCACCACCAAGGGTTACTGATTTATTAATAAGCTAATAGTTAAAAATTATTAACAGTTGGAAAAGGAAGAAAGGGGGAGCCGGATGACGATTACAATGAAAAAATGACTGTATTAGAAAAGTTTTAATATTTCAAAAAGAAAAGTTTGAAAAGTTTTAACTTTTCAATTCGAAAGAAATGCGAAAAGTACCTAATTTAATATTTTTCTTTCTAGGTGGGAGTGGTTGCGATCCAGGCTGCAACGTTCATGATATTCCTATTCGAGTGGCTGTCCCCTAGCGGATTCGACATGAAGCTTTCTCCCCGGACAGACCAACCGAACACTCCGCATAGATTTTCCCTTTTCCGAACCTACTGGCTTGTGTGGGCGGTGCTCTTTCAGGTTCGAATCTTGGCTAAATTGTTTTATAAAGCATTGTGCTTTTTCAGGCATTCGTGTTTGGTTTGCATCATTACTAAAATTTCGGAAAACGTTTTACCTCCGGTAGAATTATGAATGTAAACAATGTTCTTCTTCCTTTTGAAAAATTGTTCAGTTTCCATTATATTAGTTGGGACACAAACCAAATAATAGTACCGTTCAAATAAAATTACATAATCAATAAAGCCTTTTGTTCGCATCTCTGCTAAAATATTTTATATGTTTGACAAAATATAAAAATCGTCGGTGTTTTTAATAAAAATATATAAATAACGTAAGACATATGGAGGGATATACCAATGCCTAAACATATCAATAAAAATGCCAATTGTAAAATTTTGTAGCAAGTATTACCACTTTCCCTTATATCTGCACCCAATGGTGCATAGGACACTTGCATCGGTACAAGAAGTGCAGTGTGTGTTTATAATTTTACTACATGAAGGTAAATTGATCAGTATTAGGCTTCAGTACCAGTCTATCATAGGAGTACAATGTAATGAGGAGATGAAAAATGTGCGTAGTTCTTAGCGTCTAATTTTTGTTTTTTTTTTTTGTTTCGAGTACTGATTTCTTTTTGACTGGAATTATGTCTGATGAATTTGCTTTGTGTATCATTTAAAAGAAGAAGAATACGATAAGAACAATCCACGCTTTAAAAAAATTACACCCCTTGGAAAATTTGGTCTACATCTCAACTAATAAATGCTAGTGAATGCTAGTCACCCCTATATGTTATGGTATCTTGCTATGTCTCTGAGGGCCCAGTGGTGGAGCTGCGTGGTGCGAACCACCCTAATCCACCTGTTTAACATTTCAGGCAGCGGTACACGTAGACTCTCCCCGCGGTTTTACAGCTCGCTTCATGACTAACGTATGGGCCCATGTTTGCTGTGGTGTTTCTTGCCATCTACACTGCTAACTTGGCTGCCTTCATGATAACAAGGTAAGGAAAATCTCAATACCATTTTTTTTTCTCAGCAAAAATTATATATTAATAAATATACATAATATAAGAAATGTACACTGCATTGGTACTCCAAACGCAGTTAATCGTGATAATTTGTTACGTGAAGACAAGATTATCAACATTACGCTTCAGCTCCAGTCCAAGGTATCGCATAATATGAAATCTTTTTATTTGAAAATCACATTCAAATCAATATTTCACATTGACCCCCACCGGGAATCGAACCCGTGACCTCTACACCACGAGGCGGACACTCTTACTAGAGCCACGCCGCGTTCCCCCCTTCCCCCCCCACCGATCCCACGCCGATCGAAATCGAGTGATCTGCGTGGCGTCAGATCGGTCGGCGACACGCGGGACATGTCTAATAGAAACATTTTCATTCTAAATGTATGAAATCGATTACAAACCCACGCGTTGCGACTTATATAATTGGGTTCTTTCCGATTATTTTTTTTTTATTTTAAAAGAATGTTTGAAAAATTACAATATCAAGGGAATTTTTTTTTATTTTTACGATGTCATGAATTTTTTAGCGCGGCTTTTTCAATTCGCTCGCAAAATCCTCCATTTAGCGCGGATGCGGTGTGACGTCACAGCAATATAGGCGCTCACTGCGGAATGAATTTCACGCCTTCCACGGTAGACGGATATGACGTCATTAGCCAATAACGGGTGTTAAAAGTCACTCGTAATTTCGTGTTTTTAAAACATAAATTGATAAATGAAAACAAAATTTTTGATCATTGTGTTTTATTATATCGTTGGAATTGTAAAAATATACTTTTAATAATTATAGCGTTTTCAAGGATATTCATGTTATCTGGAAAAACTCTATTGCGGCTTAAGACGCACAAAATGCATTAAGTAATCGCCCTAAAGGATACGTAAAAGACAAAAATATTGTAATGTAGTTTAAAGAAAATATTCAGATAGTTCCTCTATTACCATAATTATTTACACTTCAATATTAATTTGTAAATACACGTGTGCTCTAATCTATATGTTCTGTGCACGTGTGTTTTTCAGAGAGGAATTTCACGAGTTCTCCGGACTAGACGACCACAGATTAGCGCGTCCCTTCTCTCACAAACCAACCTTTAAGTTCGGCACAATTCCCTGGAGTCACACGGATTCTACTCTGGCTAGATACTTCAAGGAAATGCACGCTTACATGAAAACGTAAGATGCCCATTACCTACTACAGATATAAAACCAATAACTTATATAATTACGTAAATAATTTACTGTTATTTTTAAAGCATGAAGGCTAAACAAAATACTCGCACACAGGATTGTATTTAACTCTTCCCTTACGGAGCCTTTCGGTACAAAAAAAAATACTCCGCACGCTCCGGTGATATGGATTTAATGTGATTTTTTTATTTTATCCCCGATTTTTAGACAAACATTTATTTATTTCCGTCGCTGAAAATTAATAACAATAAAACTAACTTAATAATGATATTATAATCTTATACATTGCAGATATAACAAGTCAAGTGTTGCTGATGGAATAGGGGGTGTTTTGACTGGAGATATGGATGCCTTCATTTACGATGGAACAGTTTTGGATTACTTGGTATCACAGGTAAAAATAATTATTATCCGCTTCAATATTTTTATTTTAAATAAATCAATAGTGCAAGTATCTACCTTCTACATTTTTTACCCATTTCTTACATCAAACAATAATGAGGAAGCCTCTAAAATGTTTTTATGTTATGTTTAAAGAGATAATAACGAAAATAGAATTAGTTTTTCAAAAATAACGAAGCTAAAAGCTCATAGCTTCGTGTGAAAAGTGAACTTGGGTGAAACGACCGGTCAAAATTTTTTTCTTCTTTTTTTCTTTGTTTTTTTACATCATTGGATCATTATCCTTAGTCCATACCCAATGGAATCAAAATAAAATATTTTTCTGCATGTATTTATGTACATTGGATTTATGATTTATGATGCATGTAATATATAGGAAAGAAGCAAAGTTTATGCTGTTTTTGAAGTGAAAACTTCTTTAGAATCGTTGGGAGTGATTTGAAACTCTATGAAACGAAAAAGCAACACTAAAAAGAGACAAACATATAGATCTATGGGATGAAGCCTGCGAGAGAATGAGATAGAACACAGTTTCCGCCCGGCTGACAGTAGTTCCATCTACCTCATCAGATACATCTACCAGTTGATCGCCGGCACCCCTTATACTTTTATAATGTGGAGGTCCTAGGCTATAAAACAGAATTTGTTCTATTCATGTATCTGAAGAGGTAGATTCAACTCCCAAAATTTTGTAGCAAAACCGAGGGAGAAGGCGCCTTGACGCGGTATTTCACAGATATATTGATAAAATCGAAACAAAAACTTTTGTCTCATACTTTAGTTATCATAAGCGCTCGTATCACTTGTAGAAATTGAAGACATGGATCATGAATAATAAAATGAAAAAAAATTATCAACTGGGTACCAATATTTATAATAAATAAATCCTATAATTATCCCACTCCTGATACTGCATTTATCTCATTCTCTCTCAGCTTAGTTTTATTGAGGTTTCACTTCTACCTGGTGTGAACTGCACACATGTTTTTTTTTCTTAATTTCTAAAACATTGAACTGTTGAATGATTTCAGGATGAAGACTGCAGACTGCTAACAGTTGGTGCATGGTACGCGATGACAGGTTACGGGTTGGCTTTCAGCAGAAATTCTAAATATGTTAAAATGTTTAATAAGAGGTTACTTGACTTCCGAGCTAATGGTGATCTTGAGAGACTTAGAAGGTACTTATTCAAAACATTAAGTTTTCATTTTGGAAATTTACTAGCATTTATTTTTATTCAAATTTATCAAACAGAATGTTTACTACGAAGAATAGTTGGGAATAAATACTCAAAGGGACGGTTTTTTAAACAAAAATTTTTGTGCCGTTTAATATTCAAATCGGGTGATATTTGGTAGAAAATGTATAATTATTAATAAATCAACCATTACTGACGTATGCTTATTTATTTTTTTATTATTTTTAAAAATTTAGTTTCAAAAGAAAAAATTTTGTTTAAAAAGAAATAGGTACAATAAAAACACATATACGTTTAAAAAAATAAACAAAAATCCCACCAAGGCATAGCCTGTTTGTGGGTATACTGTGAAAGTCAAACAGTGTGCACGTGGCAAAAGAGAAAAATAAATCATGTAAAAATGGAAAAATTTCAGATAATGTAAACAAGATAGTTTAAAAAAAAGAATACAAGATATTGGTATCTTTATACCGGAAGAAGAAGAAGGGAAATAATTAAAATATATAAAATTAAAAACTACGTAGATTATGTTATTGTTATGGTCTTTATGGTATGTTAGAACAATAGTTAGTTAGTTGTTGTTCTAGAGGAAATAATAATTTAGGCATATAAATTAAGGTGTATTTCAATGGCCTCTAATATTTATATCAAGAAACAAAATGATGGTAGTTTTCAAGAAATTAAATGTGTTTTTGGTTTTAAGTTGCACATTTTACACCTGAGCTGTACGAGCGGGTATCTTGCAAGGCACCGGACCTTCCTTTAAAGACTTTATTATATTAAATTACACACACATGTAAAAATAAGTAGGCAATAATTATCACTGCTATCTGATCTTTTCTTCTTTATTTCTTTAATACAGGAAGAAAAGCCAGCTATTTCTCATGTTAGTATCTCCTGGTATATTATCCCAAGCTGAAGGCATCTTTGTCGGTTAATCATGCGTGGCATTCAAATTAATAAAGAGACACAACATGATTTAGATCAAGGGTGGCCAGCCCGCGGCCCGCGGGCCAAAAGCGGCCCGCTGGGTGTCTGCTAATGGCCCGCGGAGCATATTATGAAAAAAATTAAAAATATATATCATTATGGATAATTTATGTAGCGCCGTTTTCGTATAAATATACCTCAAGGGCGATTTAATAGTGTACATAAAACCACCAAAAGAACCTTCCATCGTGCATAGTTTGTATCATATACCATATTATGGAAGTATCTCAGTACATTGATTCAACTATCGTGACAATTTCTTCTATGGTAGGTAAAGCGAACACGCCGATCTTGCGTGGATAGCCGTGAATGCGGGGCCGACACTAACCCTTCTCTCAATGTCCATTTCCGTCTCTTGTAAACATACTTCCAAAATATACAAATCCTTCAACCTACTTTAATCTGTCTCCATTTGCTATAATCTTACATACCTACGGGATATAAAATTTATTATATTATTTTGTTTATTTTTTATGATAATTTTTTGGATTGCTAGTTTTTGTATTGTTACTCTAATCTAATAAATATGTTGGACTCTCATTTTTGTTATATCTTCTTAAAAAATATACATATTTCTTATTTGCATTGAATAATAGAAGAAATTTTGGTGTACGGCCCGGTAGGAAATCTCATTTCCAAAATCTGGCCCGGCTGCTGAAAAGGTTGGCCACCCATGATTTAGATAGTAATAATATTTTCCAGATACTGGATGACAGGAACATGTAAGCCCGGGAAACAGGAACACAAGTCATCCGACCCTCTCGCCCTGGAGCAGTTCTTGTCAGCCTTCCTTCTCCTCATGGCGGGAATCCTGCTGGCCGCTCTGCTCCTGGCGATGGAGCACATGTACTTCAAGTACCTTCGCAAGCACCTCGCCAAGTCTGACCAGGGAGGCTGCTGCGCCCTTATTTCTCTCTCTATGGGTAATACTCATGGAATTAACACAGGTCATCTACATTACCCCACCCCCCCCACGGATTGGGTTCATATTAGTTTGTGCAGGTTCTAGCATAGAAAAAGTGAATAGAGCAGATTATTCCAAAGTACTCTTTTTGTAAGTGATTGGTTAAAAATATAGTGGCGTGGTACTGTTCTTGATAGAAGGCCAGTATTTAAATAATTCTATTCAATATACTAAATACTCACCAATCGCTAGATTGAATTTGCCTGAAGCCTGAAAAAAATTGCTGTGTAGATCTTTAAATATTTAGATATATTTATATTCTTGCGTAGTATAATGTGTGGTAATAATATGTTATAAGTTATAACAGATTTTGAAAGACGCTTAGTGGTCGTTCCCACAAATTAAAATTTAATACTGGTGCCAAAATCAAGCACTTCTCAAAATCTGTCAGTCTAAAAGTAGTTTCAAAATTTATTGTTATCTTGGATGTACCTAAGCATGATTTGAATAATACTGGTAAATATATTGATATCTGAACAAACTAGTTTCAAAATTAACAATATCTTGTCATCATAAGAGCTAACAAAAAATATTGATATCTTGTGAACAATGCTAACTAGTTTCAAAGCGATCTTGTCAAAATCAGAGCTTACAAAAAACTAACAGTAAAACATAGTTATAGCAAGTTACATCTAAGCGAATCATATAAAAAAATTGTGTCATACATCTTTTACAATGTGACTAATACAAACATTAAGTAGGTACCTTTGCTTGATAGAGATCATCATTTTTTTTCTTCTGATTTTTAATAGTATTTAACCTTCATTTTGAGAATTCAATTTGTTTATTAATAATGAATATCACAAGCAAAATTTCCTTTTCTTAGCCAGTCTGTTTTACAAAATGGAAATATATTCACAAAAGATAAAAAGCTTTATAAAGGCATGAACTATTTTAGTAAATACAGTAAACGTTCAGTAATTAGCACTACCTTCTCTACTAAAGATAATATTTTTATAAATATAAATTAGCACTACCTTCTCTACTAAGATAATATTATATAGGCTTTATAAATATTTATTTGAAGAATCAGGATTCATAAAGAGCTTTATTGTGTAATATTATGTTGCAGGTAGATGTTAGATCATTTTACCAGTCTTATGTTTTTTTTAGAAATGGGTAGATGCATGTTTTATGTACTTTTGTACACTAGTATACAGACCTATGGTGTCAATAACTTTTTCAAACTATTAAATAATGGTTGACTACTTTATAGTGTGATCCTCCATGAGTACTTTCTTGAATAATTATGTTTAAAAGTAAATGAATCATTTGCAGGAATGAAATTTAATATTGAGTCATTTTTCTGGTATAACAGAGATACAAACTATTTAAGACACATACTCAATTATTAAAAACACAGTTTTTATTTTAAATGCAAAAAATATAAAAAAGTAATGCGAAAAATTTTTGTTTATACATATTATGTTTACTTGACCGTTTTAATTTGTGCATAACATACTAATTTTAATTTATTTTACAAATCAACCTCTTAATGGTCGTACTAACATTTATCAAAGTACTCCAATCTACTTAAGCCCTTTTTTGCAAATGTTTATTATTAGAACAGTTATTAATTTATTATGCTATTTCTGTATTACTTGTTATTGACATGCTTGCGTGCCCCATATCTAGCATTTAGGAAATATAGAGAAATAGTCCTAAGTTGTCCATACAGCAAGCACACACAGATGTTCTTTTAACAAATGTTTGCCAACAGGCGTTGTGCGTTACATACAAACACTTGAGGTAGTTCCTTTGAGATATTTGAAATGTCAACCTTGTGAGAATATAATAGGTATGTAAAAGTAATATAATTTAATGTCTATAACTAACAAAACCAATCTCAACACAATATCTCTTTCAAAAGGGTTTGTGTGTGTACTTACTGTGCGAGAACTTAAGATTTTATAAATCTGAGAAATCTGTGATGTAAATTAATGTTATTTGAAAATATGTGCATTAATATGTTTAATGATGTGCATTATGTTAATGACCTGTGTGTTATCAAACACTGTTACAAAAGATATTAAATTTTTCTATTATGAATGTTAGATATTTTTTATATCCAACAGATCACGTTACTCTTAATAGTAAAACAATCGCTATCACGCCATTTTTTCACACTGGTAGGCAGAGGATAGAAAGCCACACGCATTTGCACGCACTTCCATCCATTGTATATTGCCTTCTGCAAATTTTGCAGACTCTCAACATAAATTGCATGCCCGCCTATATTACATTCATGGTACACAATTTTCCATTTGGGTAATAATGAGCTAAACTAATAAATTATTTGATTCTTGGGCATTTGAAATTAGGAAAACACATAGATATACCAACGACAGTGAAACAATTTCTTGAAAGCAGATAACAATAGGCTGAGTGCTTAAAAATGCGATTTTAATTTAAAAATTGTCCGTTAGTTTTTAATATTTTACACCATCACAATTTCTTAATCTCGACTCGAAAAGATTCATCGCAATGACTTACAGAATATCACAACTCTGATAACAGATGTTTATTCATTTTGTAGTAATGTTAAGGAGTTATTACTGTTTAATGGTATAAAACAGGTGGTACACTAAATATAAAATAAAGGTAAACTCATATATCGTTGCCATACTGCAATAAAGGTTGCAAGTCCATTCAACGTTTTGTGAGTAATCAAACTTTTATACAAAAAAATAATATGAAAAATCGTTATATCGAAATTTAAAAAGTTAAAGTTCGAAGCTGAAAAAGTATTTTCTTGAAATTTAAGGATTTGCTAACGTCTTCCAGACATAGATGTTTTGACGTTAAAGACGCAAAATTCATTTATTTTTTCCTACCTAAAATATGGACTTGCAAACAATTTACTAACTAATATTAGCAATGATATGCATTACAATAATTTACAATGCTAAATTCTATTGTTTTTATGCTATACTTATGCCTCATTAGGACAACGCACTTTCTCCGCAGTACATAATATCAATAAAAAGTCAGAAGCTCTTTTTTTCCACAATCCATTCTTATTTAATAGGTAGGTAGTGGTTGTACTATTTTCCTCTCCCAAACACAGAGCATGATCTCATTTCCTCACTCCCACATATTCACTTATATCTTAATTAAACATTCATGTAAACGATTTCAGGCAAGTCTCTGACATTCCGCGGGGCAGTGTTTGAAGCGACGGACATAATCCGCCAGCACCGGTGTGTGGACCCAATGTGCGACACTCGGCTGTGGAAGGCTCGCCACGAGTGGAGCTTTCTCTCGTCTTCGGATCCGACAACTCCTCAAGGAGATGGAGGCTCATGGAGTCAAGCCACCGCACAGAAGGTACACTATCAAACTGACTTGATTATTCACAATAAATTATGGATATTGCAAATAGAAAAAACATTTTTTTTTTTTAACAATATTAAATTTTAAAATGTTCACATTGGCTAGATAACTGTTACTAACTCTGTACTAGCTCTTCATATATATTGTAATAATACATATTGTATAGGGGTGACATCTATGGGCCGGCTGTTATTCCGATTTTCAACCTTTTTATACAGTAAGAACTTCGTTGAAATCTCGATAGATATCACTAAGGGTCATATTTTTAAAATGATTTTATTTATTAATATTTCATTATTATTTTGAGTCACATTTAATGTTATATTTACAATCCATAATCAAGAAAAAATGCCCATTTTTGGCCAAGATAACAAAAACGTTTTTGGATGCAGAATCTTTTGAACTTTGTAACTATTCTCCTTATTGTAATAATATTCATAACAAATTTATCATTTTGAAAGAAAATCATTCCATACCATTTTTTAAAGGCTTTTGTGATTGTTGTATTAAGCTCTTTATCATTTATTTTGAACTTAAGATTATTTCTTTTTCTCTTGTATTTTTATGAATGCACAAAGTGTAAACAATTTTTGCACACTTTTTCTAAGTTTTTAATGCTATGTGCACTTAAAAAAAAATAATATAATTGATTATAAATTATTCACATTATTTATCTTGTTAATTTTAAACATTATAAGTAGGAACAATATCCTATCGTTTTTTTGACAGTGTGCTAAAAAGCAGGAATTACTTTGAATTCAGTTAGCAAAAGTATGCAATACTAAAGTGATTTGAAAAGCATATATAGGTATGTACGTAAAAGCATATAATATAAGCATATTTAAGATATTTACTCTGCAAAAATGTCCTACAAATGACTTATTTGATTTAAAGAATGTATAATATTGTATCTATCTTTTGAATCCATCCCTCATTTGGGGGTGGTGTATAATATTGAACTAAATTAAATATTTGATGTTGTAAGTCAAACAGGATTTAATGGCGAACAAGTATCTAAGAACAGTGTTGTATTGATGTGAATGATAATGGAGGTCGGTATTGGTCAGGCGTGTTGGAGGGGTCTCGTGTTGGCCGTGCATACCGGCCGCGGTGGACTCCCCTCCCGAAGTACTAACCTGCAAGGGGTTCTCAGCCAGCGAGTCACGCCTTGCGGAGTAAGTCTCCATCCCAAATAGAGACGCCTTCAAAATTCAACTGACAAAACCAGTTCTTCAAACAAATATAAACAACAAGAAAAACAAATATAAACAAAAATGTGTAGGTGATTTCCTAATTCATGTGACCTAACCAATTTATAAATAAATTCTGTGCAAATATTGTACTAATACAGTAGAACCTTGATTAGATTAACTAATAAATTGGTGAGGGCAGTTCAAATAATTGAAAAAATCTGGAATTCAACTGATATTAATGCAGTTTTTCTTATTGGAGTTGGTTGGGGGTACTAATGCCATATTTGCAAACAAAAACATACCAAATCAACTTTTTTTAAATAATTCTTACCACTTAAGGCAACTATGCAGTTCAGAGTATACAATATACACCTTAAAATGGAAACAGAAAATAATCAGATAATCGATTTCTGATTCTACTGCATTGATATAATACCAACCATGATAATAATCTCTGCAAATTTTGAAGTTATACACATTTTGGTTTATGGCTATACCTAATTTATGTATATGCACTAAGGGCCTCTAGATTTTTGCCGAGATTGCCTGCGAGTCACCAAGAATGAAAGTATGGGTGCTCTTTTCGTGAATTCCCATATTATTTTTCACCTGGAAAGTTCTCGCTCACTCTTGGCAATAGTCTAGAGACCCCTAAATAAAATGATTGCGTTATTTTGGAAACCAATTTGGTAACAAGCGTAAATCCGAATGGATTTGTTAACTATATTTGGGATGGCCACATGAAACTTGCCAAAATAGAATGATACGTAGAACTCAACATTAATTTACTTTATAACATATACCTACGAGTATATGAATAGACAAATCACAGTTACGCTACATGTTAAATCTACATAGATTCACAGATTTCACTATGGCTTACCTACAATTTACAAAATAGGAACATCTTCAAAATACTATATTCTTGGAAAATATCAGATGTTCAAAAACCATCATCATTTCAACAATATAAATATTATTTATGTATAGGTAGGTATACGTATAGTATTTTAAAAAAACTATGTTTCTTATTTTTGGAATGATTCTATATGGCAATCGCACTCAGGCTGGCTTTAAATAATGAAATTAATGCTACTGTTTAATAATGTACTAAAAATGTATGTTTGAAGATAATATGCCTGCTTGATATGCCTTGCTTTGCTTAAATAGTTCCCATGATTTATCTGCATTCTTAAATAATCAAATAAATTAGTTTGGAAAAGCTTTCAATATTCAATCATGCTTATTGTATTACATACAGTTTTTTTCTCCAAATATTCAAAGAAATTTTTAAAAAACAAAATTAAATTCCACATATTTTATGTAATCTTTATATATTGAGTATGTAAAAAATCATTGGATCCGATAATTTACTATTATCTAATACATGGGTAAAAACTAATTTCTTTTGTTTTATTTTAGAGCAAGTAATAAATAAAAAGTGGAAATTATTATGATTGTGTAATTTAAATTTTATAACTAACTTTAGATTAAAAGGTTGTGTTTAATATTTCAGGCTTGCAAGTGCTTCTGATCTCCTTCGAGCTGGTACTAGAGATATGACAAGAAGTCAACTTCTTTCTCCAGAGTTCATTGGAGGAAGTGCGAGAGATCTTTACAGGTTAGTAAATATCAAACTACATGGTCCATAAAGGCAGGGAATAAAATACACCAGGTAATGTGAACACACACATGCCCAGAAAACTGAGCCAAGAAGGCTGATGGCATGATCAAGTACAGCAAGTTGTTATGTGAAAGATTGGAATAAGTATGATAAGAATATCATTGACTGTAAAGAGAGTTCTGTATAGAATATTGAAGCAGTTGGTTCTCATAGATAGTGAGATTATCCACAATATAAACACTATTTTAAAGCCACAGGTTTTGTAATATTATGTTTGTATAGATATGTATTTTGATTACAGCTCAAAACGTAATTAATTCCATGTAAAACACCAAAGTAATGTGGTCTTTCTTTCAGAGCCCTCCAACGGAAATAGCAGAAATGGAAACGGTTCTGTGATTAACGAACACCCACCGTGCCACCTACTTGCAGAATATCTGTTTATATTCAGATTGGTAAAGTGTACATCTACCCGCTGATGTATATATTCCCAAGACAAGAAGGCAACACAGAATGGTGAAACCTAAAATTCAAGTCGACGGTCGAAGAAAATCCATATGTGATGAAGCTTCCATTATTCTTATGAAGCATTGATTCATTAGTTAAGTTTACTTACAATAGCCATGGTATGTAAAGAGAGAAGGCACTTTGCGGAGAAGTTGATGTTATTATATTTTCAGTTGATTTGTTATTTCAATGGAAGATCATTTGAAATAGAGACAGTAACAATCATACTAGGTTTATTAATATCGACTGTAGAGTTAGAGATGTAATTAAAAATTACATATTTTGTCTTACAGATTTTACAATGTTCATCACAAATATTTATTGATAATATTCTTCCAACTTCTCCGCAGTGTAAATATTGACATGACTTTTGATTGTTATGGAGGGGAACGGATTGTGACAAATATGGATAAATAGCATTATGTAGTATACTTGTGTGTGGTAGTAGTGAAGTAAGGTACGCAACATACTCTATACTCGGTGCTACCGAATGCCAACATCAGAGAAGCCATTCTCACTTTGTACAGTTAGCGGATTATGGATTTAACATTGATAACTACATTGGTAACTATCCTAGAGTATTAAACGTACGAGAAAATAATTACACCAATTATTGTAAGCCTAATAAAAGAATAAACAGAAAATAAATAAACTACGGTGTAATTAATAAATAAACTATTTAAATTCTTAAATTGACTGTAATAAGTTGTAGGACTAATCAGAGATTGGCTAATTTATATTTCAATAAGGTTAAAATGTCTAGTTCTTTATAAATTATGCAAAAATTTTATTTGTGTAAAATTGCGTCCAGATTAAATTTCTACAGTTTATTATGTTTCCCATTAGGTAGCAAAATAAGACACCGCAAAAATGTATTTTTTTTATTGTTTTAAAGAAAATATATATATTTTTACCTAGAAAGGATCAGATTTATTTTTCTCAACAAAAGTCGATAGTTCATTATAAATTTGTTGGAGATGTTGTTACGCCCTCGGAGGATGGATTGTTATCGCTGTTAACTGTTGTTATATTGTTGTTATACCTCACTTAGGCCAGTTTTGGGGTTGCAGTAGACTTTACATTACCTGTTACCTGTCACCTTCTCTTATTCCATGGCTGGGGAAAGGAAATGTGATACTTAACATGAAATCTTGCACTTTTAAGTAATACATTAATAATTCATTAGTGGTGAATCTCGCACATTCTACATCAAACTTAATATATTTCATCTCGTCTCATCGTGACTTAATGACAACAGTTGTATTTGTATTCTTCCGACGAGTGCCAAATAGCAAAATAGATGTTAATTTGTATGATGAATATATTTTGGTAAACTCATATTAAAACCTAAAGGAATGTGCTAAATGCTGTAAATAGTTGCTAAAGTATACTGATCCAATAGGGATATATTTAGATACAATCTACTGCAATCAACGAAACTTAGAAGTAGTTTAGATTAAGAAGCTCAAATAACGCTTATACTCCGCACACAAACATGTATTTTGTACTCGTTCATCCATCATTATTGTTTCAACTAATTCTCTTTATTTCTACAAAAAGATGAAAACAATAAACTGTGTAAATAGCTTTTAAAGTAATAAGGCGAAGCGATAATATTATAGTAAGTGTATCAGAAATTCACTACTGTTCTGGTAACAAAATATGTACTGACAAGTTGCTGTAACATTGTGGTGTTTTTCTTTTGTTAATGAATATGAATGTTATGAAGATGTAAACATTATGTATGTGTATCCATAATACATGTATATTACCTTTTGTAATTACCTTGTTTTATTTAATACTGCAATTTATAAACATAAACTTATTTCCATAAATTATTACACATGGGTGGACAAAAAAGTAAGAAACAATTTGATAAAAAGAATATGATCAAAGATAATAATTATTTAAATATAGGAGATTGAATTTCAGGTACACATGTCTGATGCTTTCTCTATATTCGTAAATAATGCTATCAACAAAAATGATATAAGTACTAGTGAGATTGAAATTATAAACATATTTATTCTTCATTAACATAACACTTATGAAAAGTAAACAAGAAATAAAGTAGGAACTCACACACAATGCATTGGTACTGAATTTAACCATATTTATTATTAGTAAGAATATTATTTGCTTAAATGTGTGGGTAAGGTGTTTTTTAAGGGTCGGCATATTTTTTGGTACATAATCACATTTATGGCACTTCAATTCAGTCATCATATATTCTTTGTGTTTAGAATCTGATATTTTGAGTACACAGTCATTTTCCTCAATCGTTTTTAGGAGATCTATAATTGAAAAAAAAACTAATTAAGATATGTTGTACATTTTAATAATGCTAAATCAAGAATCATCAATGCAATGGAACATGTAGATTCCACAAACTGCCTCGAAGCTTAGTGATTGGTCGTCAGTTTACTGACAATGTGAACATACGCATCTTCCAAGTCAAGTCCAACTAACTGTAGTTTCAATGTAAGCTGCCAACTAACTGTCAGTAGTGTATGTCAACAGAACCTCATTGCTTTGTAAAATAGGCAGGTTTGGTTAAGGCTTTCAGGAGATATTTATGAATAATAATAATAGTATAACCAAGAATTCAGTGGTAAAATTTCACAGCTATACAAGTGACTGTTCCATTATACTTAAATTATGCTCAAAAGACACAACAAAATAAATAATAATGTAAGTAAATACTTAACATTACCTTCTGAGGGAATAAAGAACTTTGTGGTAAAACTGTTCCAGTGAACTTTGGTTTTTAAGCTCGGGGATACCATATCGTCACTAATAACATGAAGATGTAATCTCTGCATACTAGGAACACTGTGATATCCTATTTTAAAACAAGCGTCTTTATCTGATGCAAGTTTCCTAGCTTTATCTTCCATATGTCTCAACAGCTTCAGATGGGATTTATTCAATTTAAATATCCCGCTGATGTCTTCTTTAGGAAGTATTAAATAGTGATATTTAGCTTTGGGATATGAATCTTTGATAACGGTAACTTTTTCATCTTGATCAACAATATTTTCAGGGTTTGACATGCTGGCAATTAGTCCTAAAGACCAATTCTGTGCCATTTTTGGCTTTTTTGCCGGCGGTTTTTCGTCGTCTGACATTTTTATCCCAAGAACAAAAATGTGATGTATAAAAAAAAATTCAATGCCGACGACTTATATGCAACATAAACTATTTGGTTACATTAATAATGCTGTACTGATTTAATTAAATTAGACGAATTTTAGGTTAAGTAATGTTTTCTTGGACGGATTGAAATAAGATAGATAGGTAATATTGTTTTTAGTTTTTATGTTTAAAAACTGGAAACCGACTGACTAACTGCTGCAATTTCAGTGACAGATGTCAGTTGCGTCAGTTGTTAGACATGACAGACGAATAGAGGATAAAAAGGAACCTGTATAAATTCTATATTTGAGTAAAAGTGTTTATGGTATAGTGGTCCATCCACACAGAAAAATTATTATTGTATTTTTTCCTATTTATTTTTGTGGAAGGGTACAAACAAAAAATATTTTTGTATTATTTCTTACACTTATTTATTTCATTAATCAATACACCATTCAGTTCTTTTAACGAACTCAGTAATAAATTGAAAATACACGGATTGATTTGATGTAATTTCATTATTCTACACTATTACTACACCCGATGCAAGCAAATACAAATTTTATTTTTATGTATAATTTAAATGTGCTCTGGTATTTAAACATACCTTACTTTGTCCTTAAATTTATTTTTTATAGTGCGCAAAATATTAATTTTATGACGTTTCAAAATCTGTAAACATTTTTTACTGCCATGTTCGACTCTCAATTTGTATTTCTTTAAATAAAATTATTTGTAATGCTGTTGTGGGTAAATAAACATACGAAATGTTTTCGTTAATAAATTTCCATTGTCAAAATTTTATTACAAAACACGAAACACAACCAAGTACATATTATTTAATAGTAAATTTATTTTTCTATCTTCTAGGATTGATTTGGCGACACAGTTTATTTTCATGCAGATCATGATTTTCTTTCTACAATATTGTGACAAAAACCTATTTATGTAGTTATATTAGGTACTATAAACTCATACTCAATAATTATTTAACATAAAAATTGCAAATCAATCTGCAGAATGGTAAAAAAAAAAATTGCAACGTCCGCATTTTTACATATATTACGTTTTATCTTATCCTCGAAATAATAACAAAAAATGTTTTAAAAACAGCGGACGTAGAAACCAATGTTTTTCTTGAATACATTATTTTCCGTTGACTTAAATATTTTAGTGTAAAGGTACGATGACAAAAATTATACTGATGTTTAAAATGAAAAAATTATGTCTTAAGATTTTTGGAATAAAGTATTTTTTAAATGATAACGAGCAATAAATTAAATTATTAAAACCTTAAAATATCTCAAAAACAACAAAATTCTCTATATTTTACAAACTTAACAACAATATATCATTTTAATAATTTTTGATATTCAATATAATTTCACTTTCCACAATTTTTTTTTTTAAAACTTATGAAAACACGCTCAACTTGTTTGTGCCAGATACTAAAGGTAAAATCACTGAAGTAGGTATATGATGAAACAACAATATTTTACATGAGAATGAATTTTTAATTATCAATTTATTTTTCTGTAAAAATGTAAGTTAACTTCTTTATACCTACAACTTTAATAATACGTAGGTATCGTCCAAATTAATTTTCGTTATTTAAATAACTATTTAAAATTAATACATTTATTAATTGAAATAATATTAATAGGTATTTAACATAGCATCAACTTTAAATTCAAGTTTTAACAATTAAAACCAACAATATTTTAAATATCGACGCACAGAGAGGGTATTAAAAAAATTGTTTTGTGTTTTAAGTTGGAATAAAAATACATTTTCATAATTTTTATTCTCCAACAACATGATCACCTAAGTATTTAAGATCTGAACTTTGCTAACATTGCCTTTTAAATAATAGTATTATTTTAGGAAAGATTATCTAAAAAAAAAGTGTTTAATTTTTTATATGATAGAACGACAAATAAATACGTGAACTTTCACTCAAAATTAAGTAGATAATTAAAAAAATAACTTGTTGGGTACCTATAAAAGTACTTGTCATGGTGACATGGCAATTTTTTTTTATTCGAGTAGGTATCCTCTGGGACCATATTATGCTGGGACCATACCAGGACTAAAAGAATCATGCGACTTTCAGTACACTAACAAGGCCCCTGGAGCTCAATCACAGATAACTATCGACGTAGTTAAAAACGTGCTAACCACGTGCTAACGCTAACCATTTGACCGATCACAATGAACATACGTTTATACCACGTTCGCGTTGCCGAGCACCATAGATGATAATAAATATCTCGGCTAAACGTCAAACGTCAAATCAAGAAAGTCAACGCGCGTGTCGGATTGTTTATTATGTCGACTGCTTTTTTCAATATTTGGCTTGCCGAACGCCGGCTAAATGAAATACGGCACTCGAGAAAGATTGAAAGAAGATATGTGCGAAGAAGATATATCTCGGGAATGGCTCGCGACTAGAAGCGCTCGGTTAATAATCTCGATCGATAACTTTTAACGTGTTGTTCCATTGTGATCGCGAAAAAAACATCCATGGTAAGAAATCGTTATCACGTCGCTTATTACCGCGTCGATAGTGATCTGTGATCGAGCAACTGGTCTCGTAAAAAACATGCCAGATAGCAATGTATTTAAAAGAGACTGTACAATAATAAACAATACTTTTGGATAGTTATTTTGTTCAATAAAAGGTTATTTGGATTTTTATAGGTTAGGTAAGTACCTACCTGCACAGAATCTGTGATAAAATAATAATATCTACACATTTACTAACTTATAATAGTAAAAGTAATATAAAATATCATTATTTACATACTTTTTAAGAATATTCAACTAAACAAACTTTAATTTTCTCTTTTATTTTGTCAGTACATAATAAACTTGGTACCTAATAATAATTGCCTAAGAACTAATAAAGAATGTATCGTATTCATAAAATAATAATAATCGCAAATTGTAATTACCGTGATTTTTTAAATTGTGATTAGTTGTTTTATATAATAAAAAAAAACTAATTAACTGGACTTGTGTAAAACAAAAAAAACAATTTAGTAGTTAAAAGGATATTATTAACCCTTTTTCTGTGGAAAATTTGGCTATACTAACTAAACACGAGAAAAAAATCATTTTCGTTTTCTGAAAAATAGTAGGTAATTTATTAATATAATGTGTGTATACAAATAGGTAATGAATGTTGATTAGTATATTTAAAGAGAATAACCAATTACGAATAAAAACATTTTATTTCCTAAAAAATGCTTTGTAAGATTTGGTGTAAATAAAAAGTATTGATTATTTTTCACTATTCACCTGAGAAAAAAGCGGTGGTTGAAAATGCTTAACATTTTTACTTTTATTTAACAAGTTTAAGAGAAAGATAAAAAAAATCACGTAGCTGTGATTTTTTTAAATTTTTTTATTTTATTTTATTTTTTTAAAAGAAACATTTGGGTTCTTATGATTTACTCAAATATTTCAGTTTTGGTACTGCTTTCAAATAGTCGGAAATAACTGTGTCAGAAAGCAGGAAACAAGTTGTGCTGGAGTGGGATTCGAACCTAGAGATTCTAATCCGGAGTCCTCCAATCTACCACTAGATCACAACCCGGTTGATTTTTCTATCTTTCTCTTAACTAGCTTAACTTGTTAAATACAAAGTTATTGAATTTCTAGATATATAATAATTAACTTTTGTGTTTATTTTACAGAAATAGTTAGTAGGTACAATAATCAGTTAAAAAAGGTTCTTAACTAAGACGTTAAGTAATTAAGTAAGTAGTTCTTATAGGTACTTTAATCGGTAACTGTTTATTTTTTTATTTGTGCGTCGACAGATAAACTCACATAGATTTTGCAAAGGCAAATCTTGCATCGGAAAGAACAAAGTGTTTATATTTTATACAGAAACTATTAATTTCTAGAAATATTGATTTAAACTCAGGAAAAATGTATCACGAAGATTGTCATCTAAATTTATGTTTTCATTTATCTAAATGATATCAGTGAGATCATTGTAGGTATAAAGGTCAAAGGTAAAGTATTATTAGTAATTTATACGATAAAATAAGTTTTAAATAAAATATTGGGTTCTAAATGAAACATTTCAAGAGTACCTAATATTTTCTTCTTGATTTTATGCATTTTTTTTCGTTTATTGACATTCTGGTTCTAAAAACTTTTTTATAGTAAATTATCTGAATTTTATTTACGCGCCTTACATTTATAACTTATTATGTAGATGGCCACAGCATTTTTGACACTTTTTTATTAATTTATTTAAATTTTTTCTAACGATTTTCCTCCAGTTTCGATGTAGGTAGTTAGGGTAAACAACGCGAAGGATCAACAAAATGACACCAAAATGACCGAAATATTATTTGTATAACAATAATTACGGATTTCATTATTCGTAAATAGAAACATTGAGTAAAGGTACACTTCTATAATACGATCTGGACTTGATTATTCGGTTAAATAATAGCGATATTCTACAAACAGATCTCGAGGTAATTAATTATACGAAGGCATGGGCAAGACCATCGAAACCAAGTTTGGACAAATAGAAATGTTCGCGCCTTCTCAGGAAGGGAGAAGGATGACAACAGAGGAATACTTAAAGTAAAAACACGAACTCGGCACCTCCAGGCGGAGAGGGGACTCTCCACGGCGGCTCGGCTCCAGCGGGCGGCGGGGCGGCGCGCCGGCGGTCAGGAGAGCGGGTAGGAGCAGGCGGAGGCCGCGGCGAGCGCGGGCGGCGGCTCCTCGGCCGGCAGGACGGCGGCCAGGCGCCACTTGTCCCGCACCTCCTCCACGCGGCTGAGCGCGCGCACCACGTTCTCGCCCGCCAGCTTCAGCACGTCGCGCTCGCTCCACGCCGGGTCCGCCAGCAGCTCGGCCAGCAGGTGTGGGTAGCGGGACACGTCCTCCAGCCCCGTGGGGGTCATGTTGATGCCGTCATACCCCGCACCGATACCCACGTGGTCGATCCCCGCCACCGCGCGGATATGGTTAATGTGCCGGATTACGTCCTTGATGGTGGCCGTGTCGTTACACGTCACCAGCTGGGAGAAGAAGTTTACCATCACCACTCCCCCGTTCCGCGCCACCAGCCGCAGGATGTCGTCCGGCACGTTGCGCGTGGAGTTACACAGCGCCATGGCTCCCGAGTGGGAGAACACGACGGGCGCGTGGGAGGCGTTCAGGGCGTCCCGCGCCGTGCTGGCCGCCACGTGCGACAGGTCAACCAGCATCCCCAGGCGGTTCATCTCGCGGATTACCGTGCGGCCGAAGGGGGTGAGGCCCCGGTCCCCCCCCGCCGCGCCCGCCCACGGCGTGTCGCACGTGTGCGTGACGGTCAGGTAGCGCGCGCCCAGCCCGTACAGGGAGCGCAGCACGCCCAGGGAGTTGCCGAGGGAGTGGCCGCCCTCCACGCCGATGAGGGACGCTATGCGGCCCGCACGGTGTGCGTGTCCAGCAGCTCCCGGGAGCCCGTCACGAGACTGAGGTGGCGCGGGTTGAGGTCGATGAGGCGCTTGATGACGTCGATCTGCTCGAGGGTGAGTTGCACGGCGTCCGCGTGCTGCGCGCCACACGGCACGTAGGCGGACCAGAACTGCGCGCCCACCAGGCGGCGCGCAGTCGCGGGATGTCCGTGTGGGACCACTGGCTGCGCGCCCAGGGCTCCACGCGCGCCAGGTCCGCGCTGAGGTTGAGGGCGCCGATCTTGTTGTGCATGAACTTGCGCACGTTCCAGGCGAGGTCGTTGTGCCCGTCCACGAGGGGGGAGTCACGCAGCAGGCGGCGCACGGTGTCCAGGCGCGCCTGCGGGGTGTCGCGCCGGCCGGGCCCGCCCAGCGCCAGCGGCAGGCCGAGCCCCGCGCCCAGCGCGCCCAGCAGCGCGAGCGCCACGAGCCACAGGCGCCACGGCCGCGACGGGGGCGCGGGCCCCTTGGCGGGCTCCCCGGAAGACGAGTAGCTGCTGGAAGCGGAGTCCGCGGTCAGGAAGTGCCCCCCGTTGCAGCGCTCCGCCACGTCTGGCAGGTCCCGACCACCCTGGAACGTGAAATTACCTCAGTTACTACCAGACACGTGATATTAATAAATAGCACGTATTCCCTGTGTGGAAGTGACGATTAATAAAATAAAATCCGTAATAGCCTCATAACTCCCTCGAAACCTCCTCGGCCGTAGGAAAGCCGCACACCACCTCCGACTGTAGGCTGTATAGGAGTATAGGAAGGCTACACACTAGCTGCATACTCTAGGACTAGGAACTCCGCGGAATGCGGAAGTGAGAAGCGGGTAACGGAAACGTGACCGCTAAATTAATGGGAAATTTTAGTCATAAATTACGGGAATTTATAAATACCCCGGAGCACTTATGGTCTTGAAACAGATTGGAATTATTGCTTTTATTACCACTTGGTATACCAGAAACTTAATAACCTTAAAATTCATGACTTAGAAATAATAATATAATATATTCCCATTACGACCTGAAAAAAATATCTTCTCTTGTAATTTTGAGGTAAAAGAAAATAAACATTTACAACTTATTTACTAAATACGTTCTGTGCAGCATTTAAAGATATTCACCGAAAATAAATCATACCACAAATTAATGTAATCATCAAGAATACATAAGTCTAGTAAATTCTAATCAAATTCAAAGTAGAATGTATTTATTTCTCTGGGAAACATGTAAACTTTTGATTATCAAATAAATACATTTTGTCTTCCTCCCATTGGATGCTGTTTAAGAAACTTATTTTTTCTCTCCTTGGTGTTTATTCAAAAAATAAACTACGATTTAATGATACCAATTTTGTTTCTAAATGTAGATAAGTAATTGAACATCGCTTAGTAGATACGTGGGTACGAGTACAATATGGTAGATTCCAATTATTTGCTATGGATTCTTTGTGTGCTTATTACCGGCTTTAGTTCGTGGTGTAGGCTCGATGCCAAAATGCCTAAACACTTCCACAAACCTGGATAGGAATAGTATTTGGGATTTGTAATTCCACAGTAGCATTAGTTACGCTGTAGCTTTAGTTACGTCGAATTACTAGCTACACCGCAGCACAGGTTCGGTACATTAAGAGCATACCACACAACGTGACTCGCAGCCGCTTCCCATACAAACGTATTCCTCGATTTTCTCCCTGGAATTTAACATTATAGCTTTATTTTTTTTAACACCTTTTAGATGTCGACTAGATGCGTGTTTGCTTCGTCTTATTTTTTTGATATTTTATTTGTTAAGGAGATAAATAAATAATTAAAAAAATAAGACGATACAAACACGTATCTGGTCGATATGTAAAGAGTGTAAAAAAATTATAGCTCTAATGTTAAATTCCAGGGAGAAAATCGAGGTGTACGTTTGTATGGGAAAGCGGCCGCGAGTCACGTGGTGTGGTATCCTCTTAGGTAACCATCTAGTCATCTAGTGGTAAAGTGAAGCTTGAAGTACGACACCCCAGATTTTTTTTCGCCTTGTTAGGGAATTATTAAACTGTCTGATATCAAGACAAAACATTAGAAAGCTATTTTTATCTAAATATTATATATTATTAGATATGTGTGTTGATAAGTGTTTGTATTCCTGTGTCTCACTATTATATAGATCTCTCACTATTATAATAGATCTTTATTTTAGAAACTTTAAAAACTGTAGTCGCATACTCAAAGGTGAGGTAGCTAAAAATAGATATATAGACGTGATAACGTCTAATAAATCGATGAACGCCGGCTGCACACACGAAAAAGCATGACTCATTGTCACGTTCCGCCTGAGCCGAGTGTGCAAGCGAGAGCGCGGAACAAGCGATAGAGAGGCACGATCGGCCTAAGCGTTCGGTTTGTGACGCATCAATCTCTCTTCCGCTCTCAACCGTGTATCAACAAAATTATACAAAATAATGCTAATTCAGTAATAATAATTCAATTCAATTCATAAAAGTATGCTATTTTTCATCAATGTTATCTTTGACGCTATCACGTAAAATTATCGTCCGTAAACAGACTTTACAGACAACCAAAAGTTTTTTTAAAATAAAACTTTAAACTCAGTAAAAAAAAAAAAAAAAAATTTAAACAGTATCTATATATAAAATGTTGATTTAAACAGACAACGAAGAAAGTTAATAAAAAACAAATAAATTTTTGAATAATTGGGTAATTTATTTAATGATCATTTATATTAAAACAGTTTTTTTTTAAATGGGACCGAAAAGGTCATAATCATCCAAGATTTTTTAGCAATAGGTAATAGGTACCTCATCAAAAAAGCCTAGCTTAAGTTTACATATACATATACGTTTACGAATAAAACGTTATATTTACTTGTTTTCATCTACGTGTTAATAAATTTACAATTTCATTGTTCAATTTCCTTTGCACATTATTTATTCCGTAACGTTGGTAGTAATCTAGATTGAAATACGATTTTCCGTACTGCGCTTTCTTGGGGTATAAATGTCGACACCTGGTTGCCTAAATTACGTACCTACATACGAAGAAACATAATATATAACCGTTCTATTTATTATACCGGCACATCGTTATATGGGCAGGGTAGAAAGGTAGAGCGTCGATACGACAAACACACGATAAACAAAAAATAACAATAAATTAAATCAGTATCAATAAATGTCCCCAGCAAATGTTTCTTCCAAATGAAAATAAAAGTGATTAGGTACAACCCCCGCGCCCTCTGGTGAAGCGAATGTATTGTTTCAATTGCGATATCAGAAGAAGGCTTTAGAATATGGTTCAGATCTCACTCAATAATGTTATGTAGATAACTGTTTCGTATAATAACTACTATTTTATTAAAAAAATATTATAAAAAATGAATGTACACGACTGGCTGATACATGGGAGTGGGGAAGGGGTGGCTCATCTATTTAAAATCCAAAAATGATAAAGTGAAAAACTTTATATATTTTTTAAATATGCATATTTATTTTGATATCTCTTGTTTACCGTTTGTCCAGTTTTATTATATTTATTTCCTTGTAATTGTATTACTTAATCTCCTTTTATTATAATTATTTTTTACAATTTAAAAATTCTTTTTACGTAATGTACTTTTTTTGTAAATATTTCAGTTAGGCACGGGGTTAGGCTAAATAACTGAAATACAATCATTCCAAACTGTAAAATAATATATGTAATAAATAAGAAATAAATAAGAAAATAAATAAATAAATAAGTGTATTAAGTTACATAATGCGTTCTCAGTGCAAATTTTAAATCAGACACAGTAATATTTGTATAATCTATGTCTACAAATTTGGTATTGTACACTGAAAAAGTCCTACGAAAAAAAGCATTTTTAGCATATGATGTTTTGCTTACTGGTACATGAAATACATTGTACCGTCTACAAATCCTGGCTGGAACATGTATTGTTATTGAGTTAAGCAGTTCTGTACAGTCAACTAATCCTGTCATAATTTTATGAAGCAGTAGTTGGTCCGCACAAACTCTGCGGTACCGTAGAGAAGTGAGTCCATGGCAAGTGGAGGCAGCGAGAGTTGATACATAGAAAAGTCCGGTTTAGTATTTTAGGTACTTTATAAATTTGTTTTGTATATTTTCTATTCTAGTTATAAATATGGCATACTGCGGATTCCATATCTGAGATGCGTATTCTAAACATTTTGTGGCTTCTAACAAACGCATAATATAATGAAATTAGGGCCTTTGGATTATTAAAGTTGTGGCGGGCAACAATGACGTCACGCGCGCGAAGATGACGACGGAAGACGAACGCGTACGAAATCGCGTACGAACTACGACGAGAATCCTTTCGGCCCCCTTCGTGATCGCACGCGTATCTAAGGAATATTTCTTACCGCCAACTTTCGAGAATATAAAATCATTTTTATTTTTAAACCATTTTCACCTTTCTTTTTCATTCATTTAAGTTTTTCCCGCATCAGTAGTTAGTTTTTTGTGAATAAACGATCATTGTAAAAACGTAAGTACCTGTTTTACTCTCTCTCTCTGTGCACCCACATAAATCTGGTATACTCACGAAAGGTACTACTCAATTGGCCACCAACTAGGTGACTAAAAAGTGTTTACTCATTCGAATTATAAAACTTAACATGCTCAACGCTTTGAGGTAATTTTATTGATATGCAATTCAAAAAGTAGTTTGAGTCCAAAACAATCCCAAGATCTTTAATTTCGTTCTTTCTCATTAGTACATTATTGTTTAGTTTGTAATCAAAATTAAGAATTTTTCTTTTCCTTGTGAATGTAACACAGATACATTTATCAATATTCAAAAATAGTTTATTTTCAATACAGTAGTCAGTTAGTCGATTAAGATCGTCTTGAATCATGAGGCAGTCTTCATGAGATTAATTTATATTAACAAAGAACAAATAATTAATACAGATTAAATTAAAACTTAGTTTAATGATTTGAGTAATGTTACCCGAGGAGAGACTGGCACTAAAGAGAGCGATCTTCATATGTAAAATCAATTTATAGTTCAAATAAAAATTTATGTTTTTGTTTTTACATTCCAAACGAATTTAAAAAGTTATAATTTTTGGTTTTTCTTTGTCTTCTAATTAGCTGTGGTTAGGTCGGTAAATATTTATTTACATGTGATTTTCTGATTAATATTTCTACCTTGGAATGGTTCGGAAGCGTAAGGCTGATCATCTTACCATCATGTAATAAAATGATCAAGATGCACTGCACTTGGTGTACCAATCCAGTGTCCTATGTACCAATGGGTGCGGATAAGGGAAAGTAAAGTGGCCGCCTCCGTAGCGTAATGACTAAGACGCTGGATCACGATACGGAGGTTCCGGGTTCGATTCCCGGTGAGAACACAACAAAAAATGTTTTTTTCTCAAGCCTAAGTGTTTGTGATGTTGTCCCCCTCTGTAATTGGGTCTCCTGGCCTGTTAAGGTGGATAAACAAAATATTTAAAAAAAGTACTGCTAGAAATAAAATTATAATTTTTGTAGTATTCATATAATGCACCAATCATAAGTAAAAGTTTTTTTGAAAAACATGTTTCCTTGATATAAAATTGAATGATAAATTAGTGTTCCAACAAATAGCAGGATCACTTGATTCAGGTATTACATATTATGGACACATAAATTTAATATGCATTATTTATAAGGTATTTGTTAGGTTAATGATCATATATACGCATCAAAACATGTAACAATAAATTATTATTCAAAAATGTTATAAGTTAGTCCTACTGAAGTCATAACTTGTAACCAAGAAAATTAGGTTGGAGTAAAAAGTGTTTTGAAAAAGTTGAAAAAGCTCTATTGTTTTATTACAAGTTTTACATCAGTTTATTCAATGATTAAAAGACTTTTGAATGCATTATCCTTTTTCGAGTCTAATCTTGTTTAGAGCTGAAATCTCTCTCTTCCATGTCAGGATTATGATGGATTATCTCAGATTTCCTGAATCTTTAGTTGTGATAGTCTGCCTACGCCCTACAGAATACTGTGTCTCTGTAAGCTCCTAGCGCGAGTGTGAACTGTGATTATGACAGATTGGTCTATATTAAAGCACGTAATATTACATGTATAAATATGATCGGAGTAGGGCGTTCGTAACGTCGCGCGTCGGATCAGTGCCAGGGCCTTTCCTAAAGGAAAATTTATGGGTGTCATCAACTTTGTTCAGAGTACTAAAGGTACCAGAGGAAGAGGACGTATTGTTGTTCAAGGGAAAAGGAAACTATGATAATACTCGTAGGTAAATATGCTTACTTCAACTTAGCACCAACAACTGTCATATTATGCAGATAGGGGTTTGTTTACCAGTAAAATTGTGGGTTAAAAATATTTTTGAAGTGAAAACTTCTTTAGAATCGTTGGAAGTGATTTGAAACTCTTTGAAACGAAAAGGCGACACTAAAAAGAGACAAACATATAGATCTATAGGATTTAAGCCTGCGAGAGAATGAGATAGAACACTGTTGTATAGCGTTTCCTATTATCTTCGTCTTGCGTATTACGGAGCTGCGCCGAGAGAAAGGGAGTATAGTATCTATGACTATATGATGCTATATATATTTGTGTGAGCGCCTACGTATTACAAAACCGAGGGAGAAGGCGCCATAGCGACCGTGCGCGTCGTATTGTTTTTTACGTTTTTATTTAATATTTGTGAATATTTTCATTAAAATAAAATATTTATCAAATATGCCGAAAAGTGTCGTGAATATCGACAGAAAAAAAAAAAAAATAATCCTATAATTATCCCCCTGATACTGCATTTATCTCATTCTCTCTCAGCTTAGTTTTATTAAGGTTTCACTTCTACGTTGCGTGAACTGCATACATGTTTTTTTAGATAGACGGTTTGGTACGAGTATGTCGTAACTTATTTAAAAACATGGTATGTAAAGTTGCATTATAAAATCACTAGATATTCGTAGATATAATAAATCTACATTTCTTGTTGAGGGATATACCTTTATACCATCCGAAGCACTTACTTATCGAATAAAATTTCCGTCAGCTGGATATACTTAAGCCGGGGGATAAAAATATCTACAGAAATTCCAAAGAATGGCTTAAAGGTATGATTATGTAAAGAGAGAGGTACGAAAATCATTGGATTTTTTCAATGAATATATTCTCATATTATATAGCCAAGGGAATGAAAATGCTAGGAATTTATCTGGCCCTTTCATGATAAGTTCTGAGACTTTGTGTTTCCCGAAAGTGTAATAATAACGGTAACATTTTCAGCTGTCAGTACATTTATCATTCAGGAAAACTTTGACCTAAATATCTCTTTCTATCTCGGAATAATAATTTTAGTTTCGCTCCGGTGAAATTTTACTTTACACCGCGGACTATCTGCAATCACAGATCAAACGCTATGAATTCTAACGATTGAAACTATCGCAATGATTTGAAAATTACTCTCGAGTGAGTAGTATAATTTATTTCTGTTCGAAGGTAAGGTTCAAAGGTTGTCTATCGAATATAATTTAAGCGTAAATCGGTGTACTTGTACCCACTGTCGACTCGAGTTCTGATAATAAATATTTGCGTCCCATAGTTAGAGATTTCACTCAGAAATTCAGCCAGGAAAGTTTCCATTACGGTCGCAGAAGCTTTTATCAGCGAAGCACAAAAAAGCTCTGAGCTTTTACACAGATCCCCGCTAAAGCTTTGTTCCCGCAGGCATATATAACGTACTAAGGTCCGTATAGCCTGCAAAGTACACGTATGGTAGCAGGGAAGTCCTACCTACCCGAATTCTTTCAGTTACACCATTGTCCCGCTAAGGTACTGCTGTACCCGTGGAAACCTCTTAGAACCATTTAGGATAAATCATGGCCTTTTTAAAGACTGATTTTATTATTGTTTGATACTTATATTTATATCGCCGAGGTGACTTGAATGTAATGAGTTCAACACTACTTTGAACGTAGAAAAATGTTCTTTACAATACATAATTATGTGAATTCAATAATATCTTTTGAAATTAATCTTTACATATGGGTAGCCCACGGCAAAGGTATAAATTTTAAAATAAAACAAAACGCAGACTGTTAAAAATGATCAAATTTTTTAGTTTTTTCCTATTTATCAACAATGGAAATTTAAATTTACACAGTTTTAAACAAAGTATCGTCTAAAGAGCGCCCCTTACACTCCAAACACCGAGATAGTCTCTTTTTAAAGTTTTCGTACATTCTTTGAAACAATTCTACTGGAATTCTGTAGATTTGGGAAAATTTTATTTTACAATCGTTTTAAACTTAAGATTTCAGGTATCCTCATAGAAGAAAATCACAGGGGGTCAAATCAGGAGAACGCGCTGGCCAGTTCAAATCACCTCCTAGGGAGACGAGGCGCCCGGGGAATTTGTCTCGCAAAAATACCATACAAACCATCTTGGAAACCAAATTTTTTGACGACAACCATCTTTAGGGGTGCAAATGAAGATTTTCACTAACAATTCGTTGAATGGAACGTCTTGAAAAAGGCACGCTGTACGCGGGCGATCGAACGTGCGTTCAAAAAATATGTCTGCACACAAAAACACGCTGTTCAATGATCCCCCACATTATGAACCTGACCGTTTGTTGTTATACAATTATTAGACCTTCTGATTTGTTGATGTGTGAAAATTATAATAATTCAACATGATTTTAGAAATTTAACATTTAGAAATTATTTAACTATTACACATACACTATACGAAATTATTGTTTATGTTATTTGAAAATTCCAAACATTTCTTTTGCTACAACTTAAAAACATGTTAATTAACAATTTTAAGATAGAGCTTTCTTACTAAAGACTGTTGGGAAATCTGTTTGTTACAAGCAAGAAGTAATGTCGGAAGTAATTGGGTTTGGTTTTAGTGTTATTCCAAATTGTCAAGAAGTCCCTTTTCAGCGGAATTCCTGAAAACTTGTAGACTCTACTCTGGTGACAATGATGATTCACATTAACAGTAACCCTAACTCGTCACTTCCAACTAACAACTATGTAACAAGAACGCTTTGCTTCACTTTAACTGTACAATGGAGAAACAAAATACGTGTTTGGTTTCACTTCTCTTAAATAAACTTCTGAAATAGAAACGTGTTGTTTTGTTAACGCGATATATCCTTATCCAGTAACAAGTAAAAAATTCAACAAACATAACTTTGAAAGTACAAGCTTACTCCAAATATTTAGAAATAGGCTTTATTTCTCATTTTATAATTCGAGAAGGAATTCGAAACTAATTCTTGTTCGAAGGTAAGGTATCATTTCATTCCGTGGTGTTCTTTTTTTATATCTGGTACTAAAATAGTTAGGTCGTATGTTTTGTACATGTTTTATATTTTCTAAAGTATCTAAAATATCTAAAGTATTTTTAAAAGTGGATTTTTTACTAGATGATACAAGTTTTTATATGCCAGAATTTTATGCAAAAGATGGATGAAAGAATGATAAAGGATAGGTCTTTTTCCAAAGATGGATCAGTAAGAAAAATTGTTGATTTAATTTGTATATATATATTATGCCATATTATCTCAGAAATTTAACACCTAAAAATAACTTTGCTCTTTGACGAATCCAATTTAAAAAAATATGCTATTTGAATCGAAGCAAAAACAAATAAAAAAAATTTATGCTTCTAATTTCTTATGTCCAAAATTGTGCATAGGGCACTGAATTAGTTGTCCTGAACTGACTGAACTTTATAAAATAATGTTAATTATGTTAAAAAGTTAAGGCATGTTTTCATATAATTTAACAAGACTTTTTTTTGCATTAACAAAGAACGGGACTTTCTATAACCGTTTAAGGGGCTGCAGGCAGTATGTAGTAGCTTGTAGCCCATAAAACGAACGTGAAAACATTTCGGTGATGTGTTTCGTGGGTTATTAAAGTACTTTTTAGCGACACCCACACACCACGCACCTGTCACACGGGAAGTGAACTCTCAAAGTGAAAACACCGCGTTAAACAACGGAAATTTCATTTTTAAACGCCAACGGAAAATATAGAAAGGTCTTTTCAAAATTAGAGGAGCAGAGTTAAAACACAATTTCTTTTAAAATGTCCTTAATATAATTTGTTATAGAGCTATATTTTAGAGCTATAAGATTATAACTCGGCGATCTGCATAAAGTAGTGGCTAAAACGCTAGACTGACGCCACAGACACGAAGGTTACTGGTCAGATTCCCGTTGTAATAATTTTAAAAAATTCTCGAGTGTTTTTGTTGTAATTTTTCTCAATATCTTTGTTAATTAATAGAAACTTGAATGAAACTCGGTTTACACGAATAAAAAATGTAATTATCATTTTGACATCTCAACAGAGTCGAGAAACTTGGAAGGGAATATGGATATCTAGGCATTTACAGGGCTTATGACCTGTCATTGGCTGGGTTAAGTGGCCGCTTGATGTATTCCAACATTCCCCATTTCACCTAGTATTTGATATCCATATCTGCCAATATACAGTAAAATGGCGCGATCTTCCAAGTTTCTCGTCTCTGTTGAGATGCCAAATTGTAATTATTAGCCCGTAATGGGTGAAATCCAGTTTTTGTCTACAAGTATTTGGACACACTCAAAATGTTGTTTATAATGTAATTATCACTTATGTACAACCATCAAATACTAATGAAAATAAGGGAATATTTATTATAGTGACAGGTATAAAAAAAATGTTTTAGTAATCCAGAAAGCTATAAAGTAAAAACCAATATGAGCGCCAATAATATACGATTATCTATAATCCACATTTCATTTCCACAGTTTCTTTGTCCCTGGTGGGATATCAATAATATCTGATATTAGCCCAGCATGGGTATAATACAGTAATTTGTCTGCAAGTATTTGTACACATTCAGAATGTAGTTAAACTATAATTTATTTCATTCCTAATTCCCATATTCATAACGTTATATCAAACATTTTTCATAAAGCGAATACTCGCATTTTATATTACATTATGTTCCGATATAAAAATAAAGATGGTCATGTAATTATGTTTTAATGCAAACCTTGCCCTCAGCTCGCTTAGATTAGCTATCTTATCTGATTTTCTTATTAAGGTAGTAAAAAGCATCAACGCTGTCGGTGTTATAAATTAAACGGTTAATTTTCCATAATATAACCCCAAACCAGTCACTTCGGTGGCTATTAAAGATGTAATTACCGGTAAAAATAAAATGGAAAAATATTTTTATAATCCGTTAGCGCCATGACAGGCCGCACACTAATCTCGGCCCCTCTCACCTCAGAAACAAAAAAGGAAGCTCAAAGAATACAACAGCCTTCATTAAAACTTTACAAGTCCGCGAAAGCCTTCCTACGAGAGAAGCCGTCTGGAGGTTTCGAGGGTCGCGGCCACCTGAATAAGGAAACGGAAACTGAAAACCTAAAAACTTCTTTCAGGATTTTGCTGTTTTTTCTGTTGAATCAAATATTTTTAATTAATATTGGAGAATGTATAAAATAATGCAAAGTATTATCTTTGTCACTTACTAAGCTAATGTTTTGTTTTGTAAATAATAAATAAGTTAATGTTTAACGAGTATACATTTTAATTGCAAGAGATTTCATGAAGGTATTTGAAATTTGATTGACCTCAAAATTACCATAACTTTGTTTTTTTATGAATTAATTACATATCTTATATCTAACATATTTATTTAATGGCAATATTTCAAGTAATCATATATATAATAGGAATAAAATAAACATTTTCTCCATCTAATATAATATAAAAATCAATGTTTGTTTGTTTGCTCGTATTGCCAAGCTATTTTAGGCTATAAAAGACAGGATGTGATCCAATTAGAAAAAAAATACAAGCCATAATTACCATTTTATAATCGTTCCGAAAGTTAAAGCATATGGATTCTATAAACTTCCTCAAAGTCAAGTTATTTTTATTTTTAGGATACAGTAAATGAATATGGGTATCGTGTTTGGGGGTTGTAGGGGTCCTCATTTCAAATGTAGCGTTTGGGTGGATAAATGACGGATGCAATTTGTATTGGAGTTTTCTCCTTAAGAATCGATTTCAATTAAGGACATAGGTACGCAAATTTGATGAGTAGTGAAATCGTTAACATCGTTAACATCGTCACATCGTTAACAAAACAGCGTCACAATGTGAACTTTATAAACATACAAAATTTACAAGATAACTCAAATACTTTTTCGAAAATGACAACTTTTCAAATTTCAAACGATATTTGTTCTGCGGCAGCAACGCGCCGGGTATCGGATAGTTTTTAATAATTTAAGTTTTTTTAGCTATAAACAAAATACATTTTATGCAAAAAAAATTATTTATTATTTGATTTATATTTTTTATTGACATTACTTGGTGAAATTCCATAATTAAATTATTTGTAAATAACTAATTAAAGTTAAATAAAAATACTTGGTACACTTCCACTTTTTATTTATTCGACCAGTTAGCGCTTTCACCCTGTACCACGTTTTTTTATTTTATACAAATAATTTAACAATTATTATATTTGTACATAAAATAAAATGGCCTAAATGTTTCTGCACGCTCGAAAAAAATGGATTTCGTGCGTAGGTACTTAAATTTAATAGAAATTTCTTACTCATCCGTTCAAAGCCAAAAATGATGACAGAAATAATGGAAGCAGTTTTCTCCGTAAGGAATATATATATTGAACAAACAAAAGACACGTTCGTTCTCCCCTAATGTAGTCTTTACCAAATGAACCGAAATCCGTTCCATTTTGGCGGGAAACAAATTACTTTGCTTTTCCAAATTGCTTTATTTAATTAAACAAATAATATTACAAAGCGGATTAATTTTTACAAAACGGTAATGTCTATTTTCAAAAGCCAAAAAAAGCTTCCTGAAAAATAATTATTTTAACGAATGCTTTTTAAAATCATTTACAGCTCAAATGAGTTATCATTTATTCATTTATTTTTATTTTTTGTTACATATTTAAAATAATCATTATTTATTTCGCATAGTATGAGTCACTAATACACTGAAATGATGGAATCAATATTTTCATAGCTGTTATTTTATTACTGGATACAATAATCGGATGGAAAAATAATTCAGAAAGTAGGTACAGTAATATTAAAACATGAATTGTTCATATACCTACGGACGGCAAATATAACAATATACAGTAGTGGCATTAATTGTGGAAACTTTTAGTAAAATTAGAATTCCTTGTGTGATTTAGTAAAAAATCTGTGCACTAAATGATTAGTTTTTTATTTTTATTTTATACTTTGTGTTTCCTACTTGATATTTAACTATTTTAGAAAATGTATTTATTGTTAAAAAAACTTTACTAAAAAATACTACTGAGTTTCCCTTATCCTAAGTTTGCACTTATGTGCACAAGGCACAAATAGAATCTTCTAAATTAACCAATAACAGGGGCATGGTATTTTGCACATTTTGGGTTTTAGCAATGACAAATAATTTCATAATTATTTTAGTCTTAAGAGAAAAGTACGCACATGAATTGAAGTGCAGTGAAAATATTAGTATGCTTAAAATAATGTTTTTGCAATCACAACATGCTAATATATAAAAGAACAATTTGCAAGCGTAATATTACGACCCATAATACCAAAGCAGTCATATTTGGCTTTGATTGCAATTAAATCACAAAATTACACCAAAAGTTTCCACAATTAATGCCACTACTGTATTTTACATAAAAAATGCAGTGAAAGATAGGACCTACATATTCAAAGAATTCTTTTAAAACAATTAGGTGTTGTCTATCCATCCTTGAGGGCAGTGAATCACACAAATGATCTTGATTGTAATAACATTATTAGTCTTACATTCAAAATATCACGATGTATGTTACAATAATAGTTTATTTTAATAAAGATTCACATTGATGTTTCAAAATAAGTAAATAAAACTTTAAAAATTGTACTTTGGTGTAAATCATCGCGCATTGTTCACAAATGACTTGTAATGACATTAGCTTACATATGTATGTTACCAAAATTAAGGATGTAAAGCCATTGATATTTCAGAATAAATAAAAAAAAAGTTAAAAACTTTGGAGAAATATTGCGTTTTTCTAGTAACCAAAAGCCAAAACGTAAATTTGAAAAAAAAAAGTTAGTAATACTACAGCAACAATTACTTTCCCTTATCCGCACCCAATGGTGTATAGGGCACTGTATTGGTACACCAAGTGCAGTGAATCTTGATTTTTTTTAAATTACACATGAAGGCAAGATGATCAGTTTTTACGCTTCAGAACCAGTCCAAAATATATGACACATGTATTATGAATATTTAATTTTATCACATGTAAATAAATATTTCACGTTTGACACCTTACGGGAATGAGCCTGCTACCTCATGCACTGTAGCCAATTGCGCTACCACTATGCTATGAGGCGGACATACTGCATTCGGAAATACTACATAAGTTATTTATTTTGTAAAAAAGACGATTTCAGTAAATTTATATTTCTTAAAACATCTTTTAATTAATTTAATTATGCACGCTAAAAAAAAGAAATGGATCTTTTATTTAAGTAAAGATTAATTTAATTATGCACGCCCAGGGGGCTTTTACTAGATAATTATTAATATCAATACCAAAGCAAACTAAGAACGTAAGCATAAACCATAAGATTATGAGCATTGCAGATTGAACCAACATAAGTTAAGCATAAGTTAAAAGAATAAGAGATTTTAAGTACAATATTTAAGTTAAGCATAACTTAAGCATAAAATAAGCATAAGTTAAAACATAATTTAAGCATAATGTGGTGTAAGCATACGTTAAGCGATGAGTAGCATAAGTTCTTCATCCTGATCCGCCGAAGTCAGTTTCCAGCATAAGTCATAAGCATAAGGGTTAAGCATAAGTTAACGATCCTAAGTTAAGCATAAGTTACTCCATAAGTTAAGTCAAAACTCCCAGCATTGAGGTTAAGGTGGCATAAGTTAAGCATCCAAGTTAAAATGCATACGATGATCAATGAACAAAGTAAAGTAAGATATTGATTGAGAAGAATAAAAAGTAGTAGAGGATCTACTGGAAAAAATATTATACAAAAAAAAGAAACAAAGTAATGTGAAGTTATAGATTAAGGATTAAAAAATGGCCATATTTCAAGAGATTAGATAAAACAAATTGAAGAAAACTGACAAATAAGCACGTCAGAGCGTGACGGGACAAAATTTGGGTGAAAAAAATAAATATTTGATTTATTTAAAAAAAAGTTTAGTGATGTTATCTGGACTTGTAAAAATAACATAATTTTACTAGATAATTATTAATATCAATACCAAAGCAAACTAAGAACATAAGCATAAACGATAAGATATGAGCATTATATAAAACATAAGTTAAGCATAATTCTTTTCTTTTTTTTATTTCTTTTTTTTTTTTTGAAACATTTGAAACACACTTTTCGAACGCGTTCAGAACTCAAGTTTATAAAGAAAATATATCTTCGAACAAACTCTAAATAATTGTTTACTTTAATTTTCCACGAAAGAAGTGTTTATGTTTCAGTTTGCTTGGAAAAGTCAAGAAAAAACGGGGAAAATATAGACGAGAGGAACTTGTGGGGTACACGTTTTACGTATAACTATAAAAAGCTCAAAGTTAAGCTTTCCAGTTGGTATTTTATTAAAGTTTGGAGGGAACAACGGATGGGAGGCATGTGACAAGAAAAGAAACTTAACGTTTTCATTCACTTTGAAGTGTACAAACTAAAAGCTGACTTGTAAATATCACATGAAGATGTTTTGCAATATTTTGTATATCACGAGAGCTTAGTGCGCACTTTATACGGGACCTAAAACAGTACAGTTTCTTGTTAAGAAAACTGTACAGTCTGTCAAAAGACACGCTAAATATGTATATTTTCACTTTATACATTTGCACAAAATTTATAATTGTATTCCACCTAAATACAAATGAGAAGAATAAAAATAAATTTGATCCATTTTCAAAAAAGTGACTTTATGAGATGGGCCCAGAGAAGTATCTTGAGAATAGACATTAATTATCATTTACTATTAGTTTATTATTCTTTAATATAAATATATACTACCTACGGAAAAAAAAGTATTGTAAATGAATACCTCAGCACGGGACTTGCCCAGTGAGGTATTTCATAGATTTTTAAAAAAAAGTTGAGTATACGTGTGAAAATAAAAAGATTTAAAAAATTAAAAAAATTATAAAAGGAAATTGTAAAATTACATAATGTGTGTAAAAACTCACGATTTCTTGGAAATAATTTAGAAATTTGTGTTTCTATTATAACTATTTATAAAAACTAAATAACTAATAAAAACTAAATTTTTACTTTATATAAAGACTTCAGAACAAGAGTGATGTTGTTCGGTGTAGTGGCGTTCTATCCTCTCTGCTTACCCCTCCGAGAAATGGCGTGATGGTCAGATAGTTAGTTTGATATTAATATTTTCGAACTTTTGGAGAGAGAGTAAAAAAGTTGCTAACAGTATCGCTCAGTTAATTATTTAACCTGTTAAGACTTTTAATCTCCTTTAAAACATGTTTCCCAATAGCTCTCAAAGCGTCGGCGTCGCCATGTTGTACGTCCCGTTTGACCAAATGTCAGAAGCGAAGGGTTAAGTAGTGGAGCTTCCTCCCCAGCGTAACATTAATTAAGTTAAATTGCTCATAAGGCCGTATTTCAGCTTGTGATATGCCTTCATAACGGCCAGCTCGGAACGACGTAGTTATAAATCGTGTTTGGGCCAAAAGGTATGCAGTTATCATACACATTTCGGGAGGTGGCGCCTTGGAATTAGCGGCTAGGCAAACAGCACAACACGGGAATACCGTAGAGCGCACTTTATGTGGGACAGAAAACTATACAGTTTCTTTTGCAGTTTGCAAACTGTCCCGTAAAAAGCAAAAACTGTATGGAGTATTAAATGGTCAGCGCCACATTTGGCGGACCTGGCAGTTAATGTTTTTTTATGTAATCATTTAAGTACATATTGATACATTGAAGGCTTTTAAAAACGTAAAAATCAAAAAACATTTATATTTATACACCGTGTCCCACGATGAGACCGCGAAACTCCAGAGGGTGATTATTCATGATATTCTGAGAAAAAAATATTTATAAAGTTTTTCAAAAAACTCAATTCTAATTTCTTAAAAAAATTATTAAAATAAGAATAAAAATTCACGCGTGTAATACCGTCAATTTTTGAACTGGCTCACACCACGTGACCTGCACCAATAAGCGCGAAGAAATCACATATTTTTTGAAACTTAAACTAAAGATTCAGATATGAAATTCGAATTTTGAATGTCCGTACAAGGCGTACCAGAGCGGACCCCCACTCCTCCCCACCCACCGCCACCCCCGCGCGCTAGCACTTCAAACAGAAGCCAGTATTACACTCGTCGCTTTTTATGAATACTTTTTTAAAATTAATTATTGGAAATGCCCGGATCAAAAAACTTTATAAGGATTTTTTTCTCAGATACCATGAACAATCACCCTCCGGGGTTTCGCGGTCTCATCGTGGGACACGGTGTATATATATTTTGTATTTTTTTCTTTCTTTTAAATTTACTTTTTTTTTTTAGATCTATGAAATATCTCACTGTGCAATGCCCGTGCTGAGGTATTTATAAACAATATTTTTTTTTCCCTTGTAGGTAGAATAAATTTATATAATACTAAACATCTATTTTGGTGGGGTGACCATCTCAAGACATTTTCTCTGGGCCCATCTCATGAAGCCACTTTTACGCGAATAGACAAAATTTATTTTTTTGACCTTTTCTAATTTATTTAATATATGTGATTATTCTCAAAAACTGACTATATTAAATATATCCGCGCTCAAATTTTTTACATTTTTAACGTGTCTTTTGACAGCTTGTACAGTTTTCTGAACAAGTAACTGAACAGTTTTCGGTCCTGCAACAAAGTGCATTAAGAAGCTAAAGTTAGTACTAGATGGTCATTACATCTACATACATTCATTAACATTAAAATAATGGCATAGAGTTTCATCTCCTCGTAAAATAAAAGGTTTCACCAAGATTAATGCGTTAGTCATTTTTTAATTTCACAGCGCGGCGTCACATAATTGCAAAAATACATTTCAGGGAGTTTTTTTCACGCATTTTCGACTTGCATTTATCATCAATATTAAGCTTAATTTGTACGAAAACGTATTCAACAGGTTATTAAGGTACGAAACAGAGTAGAAAATAAATATAAAACTTAATAGTTTATAAAAGTTAATATTAGAACACACCTAATTAGGTATATACTATTTTAAGAATAAAAAAATAAATAAACTTTGCTCTCCGCCATCATAACAAATCCGAACAGTAAAAAAGTAGCTTTTTAACTAACCATCACGCCATTTCTCCGAAGGGGTAGGCAGAGAGGATAGAATGTTACATCACTCTGTCCTGGCACAATTCTCTTGCTTCCTCCACATTCATACATCTTCTCATGCACGCACGTCGATTTTTCCGACTTCTTACATGCCCACTTTCAAGCACTTGTTTTCCTTGATCATGCCATGTCTTTTTCGACTCGATTTTTACATCCATGCACAGTCGCATCATATATTATTTTAAGCCGTTCTTTCGTCATCCATTCGCTCTACATCGTAAAAGACCTTTCTTAATTTTGTCGAAAATGCTTATCTCAGCCTTGCACTCTGCTCTAATTTCAACATTTGTACACCTATCATACATAGTCTTACCACAAATTCACCTGAGAGATCGCATTTTAACTGCATTCAATTTACATTTGTCCTTCTTTTTCCAACACCACGTTTCACTACCATACATAAGCTTTTTATATTCGACAATAATAATAAATAATCAAATAAACAATAAACCTTTATAACAATTTATCCGTAAATTAATTATTCATGATTGTTTTTAGAAAAAGCAGCACAAAGCATGGTGACTGAAATATGTACGCAATACGCCAAGCCACAATGTAATTCTATAATAAAAGATAGTATTCTGCGAATCTCTAGTAAAACCATTATTCTCTTTTTAATTGGTGCAATATGCACGTGCATAAAGCTCGCTATTTCTCTAATAAAGCGCGTAATTGAAATCTGTTGTAAAGCAATAACGACAAAAGACTTGAACTATTGCCTTTTTCAACAGCGCAGTAATCCATTTGTTTATTTCAGTTCACAGATATTTTTCCAATTCTATTTGTCTCCTGCTGTTTCACCCTTTAGATTGAGAGTGTTGACGCAGTTGGAACAAAAACGTAAAGTTTAAACCATCATACCATATCCGCGATGCACGGGAGCTGGCGGCTGATCGCTTGGCCTGGAGGCAGTTTGTGGAATCCATATGCTCCACATAGGTAGCGGATATGGTATAATGATGATGATGAACTCTATAATAATTTTAAATAAAAGCTTACAATAAAAAATCTTATATTCAACGTTCTTGTTTGACACACAACAATGAATTTAGCTAGGTATACTGATTTCACAAACACTAAACTATCCACACTAAAAAATATGTTAAAGACACATCTATCGACTTAACTTCTCTCTTAAACTTAAATAATAACTAACACTTCCAATTCCAATTCCTTTCCCTCTCCTTCTTAAAAAAAATAATTAAAATAATAATTTTAAAAAATAAATAAAAAAAACAATATATGTAACACATTATATATTTAATTTTCTGTTTTTGTTACTGTTAGCGCTCATTCTGCGAAAAACCTCTAATTTGAGCTTTTTTCAATCATTAAGATGTATGTTCCCTGTTGGTTTTTCAAATAAAATTTTTTAAAAAAAAAAAATTAAAATTCAAAATTAAAAAAAAATATAATGTTTTATCAAGAACGTTTCATTGACTATACTTAATAATAATAAAAAATTATTCTTTCAAAATATGTATTTGAGCTGATAGGCGATTAAGTGGCTTGGAGGCAATTTGTGTAATTCATACTATATTATGTAATCCCACATAGAGCAGCATACAAAAACATACATTTTTACATACATAAGTATGTAATCCTTTCTCGTAAAACATGAATTTTTGACAATTTTTGAGACTGAAACTGCTTACAGATTTGTATATAAAATCTTGACTGGTAGCAAAAACAACCTTTATTACAACTGCAAAAACTAATTACCCGAGATAAGTAATATTTAAATGACTTTCTCGCTACGACTGTATAAAGGTAGTATAAATATTTCCTTCTTACTGAATGTTTTTATTATAATAAACAGAAACAAGCTCGGTTCGCTTTTCCAGCAAAGATTGCATCAGTAATTAAAAGTAACATTTTCTCCCCTGGAAAAGATAGAGGGTAGTTTGTTAAAAGCAAAAATGCACCTTTTTAGACTAATTACTTCATTTTATTAAAACTGCTCCGTTTATTAAATTAAAGCAGAAGTTTTAAATTATTTTTGTGGGTTTTGAATATTAGTTGGGCTTTGAACTCAAAAACGTTAAATCGCTTTCGTCATTTCGTAAGTAATTGGGTAGATTCAATTCGAGTCTTACCTACAATCAATAAGGGAGATTTTTTTTTTTCTCAATAGAGCCGTATAGGTGTGCGATATTGAAATAACGAAGGCGATTTCGATATACACTTAATAAGATTTTAATTAATATATTATATGATTAGCAGATGATGGGTGGAATGTGGAATGTAGTAGTACATCATGTGTGGCCACTTGACCTAGCCAACAACAGGTCATAAGCCCTGTAAACGCCTATAAAATTCGAAAATTCTTTTACAGAGCTTCTCTGTTGAGATATCAGTAATGAGTAATTTTCCATTTTATCTAATAATCCATGCCATATTTAATTTATTGGTTTTTCAATTCGATCCAAAGAAATGAATATTCATTAAGTTAAGCCTGAATAATAAATTCAACGCCTTAAAATTCTTCAAATAAAATATTTTTGGAGTCAAAAGTTTTTTTGTTGTGTATTTTATGACTGCGGGAATGAGAAAACCATTCGTTATAATTTTTCAGAGTTCAGGCAGTAAATTATATTGATTTAAATATGTATTTGATTTTAAAGGTACTTATAATTTATTTATTTAAAATGTATTTTATCAACAACATTTTGAAATGAATACAAATACTTGTAGACAAATTACTGGATTATACCCATGCTGGGGCTGACAACATATCATCTGATATATGTATTTTTGATATATATGCAGAGAAGAATCCACATGCGAGACGACAGATTTTAAATATTTAAATATTCTTTCCCTATAGTGACATCTGTTGAAGCATTTTTTTTGGGGCACAACTTTATTGCAGAGATCCGAACTTGATTACTCACTAGAAGACGCCTGAAGATCTCTCTCCAATTTTTTATTTGCTTTATTTTTACCAGTAATATTTTTAAACAACAACATTTTGAAATGAATACAAATACTTGTAGACAAATTGATGAACCTTACCTACACCAATAAAGTTAGATTGCCCCAAAAAATGCTTAACTATATTCTCAACAGATGTCACTATAGGGGAAAGATTTTTTAAAATTTTTAAAATCCGTCGACAACACAACTCGCATGTGAATTCTTCTGTAACAAACTCAACATATATACAAGTTTCAAAAATTTGTCATACATGGTTGTCAGATGATGGGCGGAGGGGAATGTTGTAATACATCAAGTGGCCACTTAACCCAGCCAATGACAGGTCATAAGCCCTGTAAACGCCTAGATAACCCACATTCGTTTCCAGAGTTTCTCTGTCTCTGTCAGATATCAATAATATCTGTATTTTATCACATTAGTTTTTTGTCGATGGGGAGTAAAAAATATATAATGTGATGTGCTATTACATACCTTCGTATGTTGGTAATGACTCTTAACATTATTAATTTACAGTCAGTACAGAAAATTTATAGATTTTAATTGTAATTTTTCAATGGTGACTCCATTTAGGTACTATCGACTTATGAAATTCTGTTTTTTCAAACAAATTAGTAGTAATGTATAGCTGTGTAATAATTAGTTTTAGCGAAAATCGATTAGCGAATTTCGTGTTTAATTAATGCACTGGTAATAACAATAAATTAACAGGTAATAGCATCATGTTAAACCTATTACTGCTAAAAATGTTGTTTCGTCCATTGTTGAAATAACAAATTGAAAATTTTAAACTCAGTAACAAAATTATATAATTGATTAATAATGTCAATCAAATGAACCAGCACTTTATTACGGAGCCTCTACAACGTCGAAATATTTTATTATCGTAATCGTCAATTATTATTACTGAAACCCGCCGAACCTCCCCCGCACACAGCCACCCCCTCCCCCACCGCAGCCAGCGCCACCCCCGGAGTACAGAGCGTGGGTGGAGCTCCAAAACTCGCCTTTTCAAAAGGCACCAACATAATGATCTTCGACGTTTGGGGTGTACAAACACTGAAGAAAATATATATCATTTATCCAGCATGAATAAATTCTCAAAGAATCCATCAAACATTAAAGGAGACATTGCTTATAGTGCCATTATTTAACATTCTAGGTATTCTATTTTCTTTAAACATTTTTACTTTACATGCAGATTTGCAAATGTGTATTTTCAAAGACATTTATTTTCCCTAGCTGGCGCAGTAAAATTAATATCTAGATTTAAAATATGTACTATCTCACTCTAAGTTAATTTATGATTTCGTAATAACACTACATCGGGCTGTTTACATTATCTACAATCTTAAAATCGCGGTTAAGCTTGTTGAAAAAATCGGTAGAGTTGGCATTTCTATGCTTAAAAATAGGGTGATTGAAATGAAATCGTAACCTATATCAATAGTTTTTATTATAGAATCAGCTTTACAGTTTTTTAATATAATTTAGGAAGATGCACTTTTCCTTTGGTACTGAATTTTTATTTTAAAAACACGTCGGCTTGTGCGGTAACAAATTCAACACTAGAAAAAAATGCAAAGTAAACAAAAACCTGTTCCGACATTATCGCGAGTCAAGTGCGAGAGACTCAGCTGTAAACGTGGTGCCACGAATATTGCCGATGCCATACGAACTCCACCGAAAGCAATGATCGGCATAGTCGACCTTTTTGCAACCGACTAGTCGGCCAGTCGGCAAGTCGGCCAAAGTCATAGTCGGCCCATCTCTAGTATTTACCGATAAAAACGTCATCATTAACAAAGTGGCGAATGCTCAAGAAATCTAATTAAGAAAATTTTGGAGAAATGCTAAAAATATAAAAAAATAAAGTACTTATGCTACGGTCTCAAGACAGAATAAATTTTAAAATATTACAGTGAAACGGTAAAATTTGAACGATAAAAGAAAAAAAAATAACGAAACAAATATTATCTTTAAAAACTAGAACAAAATAACAGTTTAATTCAGGCAAACTAAATTTTTACACGGATTTCGTTTTTTTTATTTATTGATTTATTTATTTTACCATTTCAACCTATTTCCATTTTGGTGCTACTTTCAAATTGCTGAAAATAGCTGTGCCAGAAAGCAGGAAACAAGTTGTGCTGTAGTAAGTTTTACCACTGTGACATTTAGAAATTCAATCTGCATTACAATTAGATCAAATAATACGGTATGCAGGTTTCGGTGCGCAGTGCACTATTCCGGTGGTAATTAGCGTAACTCAGTGTTCAGTAGTCCAAAATATCCGACACTCTCCGTCCAAACATTGTGCAGTCATTCGGACTGCAAACGTACCAAAATGGAAATAATGTTGTTAAATAGTCCGTGCTGTGTTTGCAGTACAACACCGGAATTTTCAGAAGGTTAGACACATTTAAACGTGAAAAATTGCAGTTATGGAAAAGTAAATAATTGACAGTTACTATAATTTAGTTGTATTAGTTTTGCGTCGTTGAAAATTGATAAATGCAAATGGTACAGGGAATTTTTTAGCTCTCCAATCAGTATGTTGACATTATTTTGCACGAAAATAAAATGTTTTCACCTCGTGGTATAGTGGTTATCGCATTAGGTTACCAAACATAAGGTCGCGGGTTCTGTTCTGGTCAACATTAACTATATCAATGTGATTTTTCTTCATAGTTCATAGTTCGTGCTTGTTTTCAAATATAAGGGATGCGGTTTGACCTTATTAGGAACACAGAAGAGAGGTAACGAACGCAGGAACCCTTGGTGTCTTCTGTCACCCGCTAGCACCCGATGAATATCCGGCTAGCTGGGACATACACTGCGTATTGTCCATATACCTCCTGTCAACCTTAACTATGCTTGCCTATTTTCAGGCATCAGGTTCTTGGCGTCCCGGACGTCCACTGTTGACAATTTGTCGGCAGTTTGCGTTAAAAAGTAGACCTGACATGGTAGGATGCACTAAAACTACCGGCGGATCGTTTAACTTGGAGGCGGTATCAATAATATTTATCATCAATCAATAATATTTCAAGAACTTCAGAAATATAAGTGGCCAATATTATGATAAAAACTTATTTTTCCATATGTTTGTTATACCACATCATAATATTACATAGGGCCGTGAGAGGGTAGTTTTTCCACCAAAAGTTTTAATTACAGTATTAAAATAGCCAAAAGTTTTGAGGATCCTGACTGGTCAGTAAGGGAAGGTACTGGGTACCTAGTCCCCTCATGAACAATTCACGAGCAATCACTGTACATTTCACTACCCCTGCGGGTCACATTTTTGTCCCATATTTACCTACCCCCTGGTACAACCCTCGCAGTGCAGGAAGCTAATGAATTCCACCGCAAAATAATGTCAAACAATCATCGAAAACCACGAATGAAAGCTGTTTGTAGTTATTTCAGCGCTTAATGCAAGTTAAATCAAGCGAGCTCAAACCAACATTTTGTAGAGATGTTAATTTTGTACTACGTTAAAACTTTATGTATTTTTACGTTTAGAGAACCTTCTATTTTCGAATATATTGGGCAGCACAGATTAATATTTATAATCAAATAATTAAGCTACCATCTCGACATATTCTCAAAACAGTTGAAAAAGAGAGTAGAACACCATATCACTGTCTTGGCATACTTTATTACACGCTTCCTTCACATTCATATACATTATCTCAAAATAATATTTAAAAATTTTAAACGACCAGTTACTAGTAAACATATTTCTCAAGCTTCATTTTTAATTTCAAAAGCAAGGATAACATTCACATTTTTGATTAATTTAACTGCAATAATATAACGTATTGAGAATATCCGTATAATTCCAACTTGCACAATTACAGATTATTTTCAGCTGAACGGAAATACAATAAATATAGGTCAAGTTCGCTAAAGTAAAAGTCCCATAATGAAGATTTGTTATAGAAAACTGTCTAGTTATCTATATTCTCCGACCCATATATCACTTTCCGAGTACCTATTAGTACTCCAGTTGACCTCTGGATATAGCCGCTGTCTTAATGATGATTTATTGTCCGTTTGACAGTTTCCGCAATAACCCCTCCAAGTAATACTAACTTCCGGTAGGCGACGTCATTACACGTTGCTTAACTTAGGAGGATGAGGATCTTTTATTGATAAACATTACTTCCTACGCACTAATGTATTCTTCTGTTCCTAAAATATACATTAACAAGTATGTTTAAGCTAATCTTAACATAAATAAACAAAGCATATGAAAATACTTTAAGTCCAGTCTGTGGGGGCCTTTGCTGTACAAAAAATGGATAGTGAAAGGTTTCCACATAAGGTTTTTTGGGTTTAGGTACCTAATAAAAATTCAAGCTTTCGACCTTGGGAGGCCTTAGTTTTTTTGCGAACATTGTTATTCTATAACTCTATTGATAAAAAAACAAAATGTTGGCACATTCAATTCAAGGTGGCGTCTCGCGCGTCCGCCTCGCAAGGTCGAAAACTTGGATTTTATTAGGTACCTAAACCCAATTACATATTACGTGAAAACAGTTTACTCTCCACCTCTTGTAGATCAAAAATACCTACAGACTGTTCTTATTAAAAAAAAATTAAATATTCATTTTTACGATTTAAAATCTTAAAATGAGCTATGCATTCTATTATTGAATCATTATTTCACTTTTTTTAAATCAATTCACTTTATTTGATTTTTGTTTAAATGCTCTGGTTTTCTAAGTGTCCATTCGTACTTGTTTGTGACAGCAATAATTTATGGATATGCCACGTAAATACTTCGTTATTCAAACGACGTGGTTTTCATCAAAAAATTAATTACGCTGGAGAAAAAACAATTTAAATGTACGTGAATTTAGCACAATTTCCGTTTAGTAGATACCTACCCTAAATTTACGCAAACGTTTTAATGTTTCATTTAAATTATGTAACCTTAATTATAAAGAGGGAACGATTTGTTTAACAAGGTTTTAGTAATGATGTTATACAACACAAGTTTTGCGGGAATCTTATTATATTATAATTTAATACGTAATGAGAAAGCTCCGCTAGTTTTAAGGTTTTGGACAATAATTTGTAAATATCTCAATTATTACAAAATACTGAAAAGGTTCAGGAGACCATATTATAAATATCTCGTATACGTGTATAAACGTGCCTGTCCTAATATTCCTGTGAATTGAAAATGTGTATTACTTTTTATCTATAGTGTTGAAAATTGAATTTTGTGACGTATGAAATTGAAATATTAAGTGAAGTAAGCATAACATTAAAATGCGAATGTTAAATATGTTGTTATAAAAATAAAGGCTTTCACAAACCTGACAGGTTGTTGTTGTCGAGTGGCCAGGACCTGGGCAGCACATCTGAAATAAAGAACATAAAAAAAAACTTTAAAAAAGCTGAGTACATAAGATCCAGAGAAGAATGTTTAGCATTAAAATACGTATTTAGATAAGGGTTCTTAAAGGAAACTGCAGATAGATGGAATACGTTTTCAGATGTTAGTTTTCCACACTAAATTGCACCAACAGGTTAGTTTTATCAGCGATGACCTTTAATCAAATGAGTTTTTCTATCGTGAGCACCAAAGCTTTATTGTATTGCAAGTTTTGCTGTAATTTGGAACTAATTTATTTAATTTTACGTTGGTCTTTTACGTTGGTTCGGTCATGTAGAGCGAATGGATGATGAAAGAACGGCTAAAAAAATATATGATGCGACTGTGCCTAGATGAAGAAGTCGAGGAAGGCCGAGAAAGACATGGCATGATCAAGTAAACCCCTTGGGTAAAAGTGCTTGAAAGTGGCATGTAAGAATCGGAATAATCGGCGTATGTGCATGAGAGATGTATGAATGTGTGAGGAAGCAAGAGAAGTATGCCAGGACAGAGTGGTGTGGCGTTCTATTTTACTCTGCCTACCCTTTCGGGGAAATGGCGTGATGGTTATATAGTCAGTTATATGTTACTACGAAAACTAATTTTTTCTGTTATATTTGCCAACAGAAAACACTTTTTCCGTATTTCGAGTTGAAAAAGAATTAGCAAAAGTTATCTAATATAGAAAACGTGCTTTTAATTTTTTATTGAAAGAGCGTGAAACAAATTTAAAAAGGCGCCTTCATATTTTCCGGATGTTATGAAAACAAAATGAATGTATAATGACTTCCGCAATCGGGCCGAGTGGCGGGAGATTCGAAATTAAATTATCATCTAACAGGTTTTCTAAAGGGTGGCTATATTGAAGAGAGGCTTTATTCCGATAGGACAAAAGACACATAAAATTAAATTAGGAATCAAGAAACGAAGATACTCGAGGCTACAAAATACAAGTGTTTTGAATATGCAAGTTTAACAAAACATTTTTCCTTATATTTTCCAAGGGGGTTCTTGTAAGAACAGAAAACGTGATCTTTTTTAATCAAATTAATCTGGGCTTTAAATCGATACACAAAGGAGAAGGGTTGATTTTTTTTGTTCCGTGAACATAAATGACGTTAATAATTAAATATTGCACGCGTTTTAAGAACACGAAAAGTTTTCTAATCAATGCAATAATTTATGAAATCTTTTATTATTACTGTCATTTCATTTAAACGTCTACTATTTTTTTTTCAACCACCTCAATAGGCCAGGAGGCTCAATTACAGAGGAAAACAACGTCACAAACACCCAGGCTTGAGAAAAATTACCGGGAATCCAACCCGGAACTTGAGTCCAGCGTCTTAGCCATTACGCTACGAAGGCCGCCTTATATGTTTTTTTTTAAAATATTTCTTCTTCTTCTACCCCTTCTCCCGCACCTTATAGTCCATAGGTTACTGCTTGATAATCTATTTATAATATATAAGCAAGATATTTATAAACAACATTTTGAGTGTGTCCAAATACTTGTAATACATCAAGTGGCCACTTAACCCAGCCAATGACAGGTCATAAGCCCTGTAAACGCCTAGATAACCATATTCCCTTCCAAACTTCTCGTCTCTGTTGGGATTTCAAATTGTAAGATATTTATTATCACGATCAGTACCAATCTAGAGATTAATTAATTCCTAATGTATTTCTACCTTTAGAAGAAGAAGAAGAATATGCTGAAATTCTTTATTTATCAATAAGTATTATTTTTAAGTGATAACTCATTTGTAAATATTTTATTTTTAATCTTCATGCCGAAAAATTGAATTTAACATACTTTCGATTAGTGTGACCACATTCTATCATTGTGATCGTGGGCATAAAACTTTTTAAAATGTGATGATATTATGCGATGTATATAAGTTAACATCTCAGTATTATATTACATTTGATTACAATAATTTCAAAATCACGTATTTCGATTTTATTTCATTTATGTTAAAATAGTATTTTACTGAATTATATAAATAAAACACTTTGATTTTTTGTCCACTGAGTTTATTTTTTAACACGACATGTTTTGGACACGCAGAACTGTCCATCTACAGGTTTTTTTTTTTTAAAACTGAAGATAAATATACAATGAAAAGTTTAGGTACTGACAGGGGTGGGGGAGGAGCTAAGTGTGGGAGGGGTGGTATAGGGGGTAGGGGGTCTAGCAAGTGGGAATAAACTAAGTGATGGTGATGTATTATGAAAGGTTGTGTTATTTATTAATATATTATTTGAATTTAAGTTTTTTTGAATTTCGATGTTCTCTAAATTGTTCATTATTTTTCCTTTATTAATATTTGAATGTAAAAGTTTGAGATTATGTGAGGGAAAAGAATGATTCGTTTCCATGATATGGTTAGCGAACTCTGAGAAGGTATTTGAAGTTAAGGCCCGGCGATGTTCTTTTAGTCTTATGTTTAAACTTTCTAGCTGTTTGGCCAATGTATCTATGGCTGCAATCTCCACATTGTATTTGGTATATGCCATTTTTATTAAGGATATCTATTTGTGATTTCGAGTTATCTAAGTTTTTTCCTAAAAATAAACTCAGTGGACAAAAAATCAAATGGTTTTATTTATATAATTCAATATTTTACTCCACAATGTTAACGCCGATTCAATAAATAATATAGTATTTTACTGTTAATGGCTCTATTACCATATGGACCTCCTTACGTTGCCGTTGCTTTGTATAACACCCACTAGAAATGCGCTCGTGTCCCTTCAGGTACTACAAAAGGGCGTTGTTAGTGGGTTAAATGTTGATATAGGGGCTAGAAACTAGACGTGTATTAAACGGGGCGCTAGATCATTAACCCTTTGAGCCACTCCTGCTTAGCTCATAAAAGCTCGCTACATTTGCATATCACTGTTCTGTGCCCATACAATGTATCCACTGTACTCTATTTTATTCACAAGATACAATATAAGATCTTATCATCACCGTCATACCATATCCGCTACCTATATGGAGCCTATGGATTCCACAAATGCCATCAAGCCAAGCAATTAGCCGCCAGTTTCCGCGCATCCTGTCGAATCAGATCCACATCTCGACTGGTACTGAAGCGTATATCTGGATTGTAAGACAAATCGTGCGTTAAAAATAATACGAAATTTTCATTTTTCAGTAAAAATAAAATCTTTTGATAATAAAGACAAAATAATAAACAACAACATTTTGAGTGTGTCCAAATTCTTGTAGACAAAAACTGGATTTCACCCATTACGGGCTAATAATTACAATTTGAAATCTCAACAGAGACGAGAAACCTGGATATCAAATACTAGGTGGAATGGGGAATGTTGTAATACATCAAGTGGCCACTTAACCCAGCCAATGACAGGTCATAAGCCCTGTAAACGCCTAGATATCCATGTTACCTTAAAAATTTTCGTCTCTATTGAGATGTCAAATTGTACAAAAAAATAATTTTATTTTACTGCTAAATGTTTTATTTCACTTATAATTAACATATTATCAACTAAACTGTTTTAAGAAGTATATTTTATCAAGTCAGCGTTATAAAAAAATATGTATTGTAACAAAACCGAATAATTTTTCAATCACGTTCTCGATTCGATTAAACGCCTGAGTTTCTATGTGTCACCGTAGCCTGAAACAATTTCAGGTGAAATTCCTGTTTTCAGGTGGGTAAAACCACCCCGCCCGCGCCCCACCAGCTGGGTACAGTGCTCCACGCACGGAGAGAAAATTGTTTTTCAGTATTGAAGGAACCTTTATAAACTATTAACAAAACACCTAGAAATACCTTCTATTATCAAAATATTACGAATAGAGAATTCACACTTCATTAACACTACATTTTCATTGATATCTTTCATTATTATTCGATGTCTCAATTTTGGGGATAAGTTTGCTGAAAGGTTCTTTATGACATATTGTTCTTTACTGCGCTCTATCTTCTGTAGCCCTTTTCAGCTCGATATATATGGGCGCAGTTCATGTCATTGCACACTTGTTCCAGATACTCTCCTGTTACATTGCTGACCATTATTATTGGTTGGGTGTAGAGTAATTCGACACTCTGATCATTTTATTACAACGGTAATGTTATATCATTACAAAGGACGGTGTAAGATTTTCCTCCGATAGCCCTGGGACTGTAAAACAGGGTGCTCGCTTTTTCGTAAAACGTTTTGAAGAAATGGGGAGACAATAAACGCGATGTCGTTTTAATACAAATGCCAATCTAGGAAAATGACGGGAAAGGGACTAACGGTTTTCTCCTTGGCACGACACTCCAAATTGCACTTGTAGGTTTTGTTGGTTTTCACTTGGTTTTAATGATTTTTGATAACGTTACGATAATGGAACGGCCCGTGTTATCGTTCGATTTTATGTTGTTGATGTTCTGAGGTTAATGACTCGACTGTAGAATGAGCTTCCGTTGCCGGCCGCTAGGAGGGGATATATGACAGGGGACAGGACAATTGACATTTGACGAAAGATTAATAAGTCAGTCCTGAACAGACGGTGAACTATGAACTGCAGACCCTTTACGGGGAAACATACACCGTGGGTGGCCACTCCCAAGTTAATCAGCAAGCCATCTACAGTGATCTGGATATGTCCAAATAATACCTCTTTGAAAGTTCCCTCAAATGACAAGCTGGCATAAAAAATAGCATAATTTGATACTTCAAAATTCATGGTCTCTTACGGCCTTCAAAATGTAGAGAATTTATTTATGAGCTATTATGCCGTGTTCTTTGAATTTGTGTTGCTGAAATTTTGGAGCGCAGTGCAATTTCCATCTTTGGGCCTAAAAAAAGCTCACTGCAAAGTTCTCGCTCTTGAAATTCGACATCACCAAGTCGAAAAATTAGGCATAATAATCCAGAAATACGTTATAATAATAATCGGCTAACTTATGTAGCGCCATTTTTGTGAAAAAGTCACCTCAAGGGCGCTTTACAATAAAAGATTGTTCAACCTAAGCTCCTATCGGTAAACTATAATATGTTCTGTAACTTGAAACTAGGGAAATTACGCATCCTGGGAATTTGTATGTGAGATTTTAAAAAATGCGTTTTTAGTTGAGATCAAGATTGACTGGGACTCTGAATGGTGCGTAAGTGTGAAGGCAGTCGATTCCATGCAGAGAGGCCAGCCGCTGCAAATATGCGTTATCAGCAAGTTGTAATTTTTTTCCTCTACGCCTTCTGATATAACTCTAGTCTGGTGCGTACAGATTCCTTGTCAAATTGTCGGTACATAAAGGTAGTTTTCTCTCAGTGTGCCAGGGCGTGTGCGCTCCTTCCCGTAGTCATTCTGGTGTAATTACGCCTGGAGGGGGGTTGTCACGTGGTGTGGGACCTGAGTAGGCACTTTAACAGCTCGATAGTGAAGTATGGAAAAACTATGATTTGCTAAAAATGCTGTATGTTAAAATGTACTTAAACAAAAAGTTACTTATGAAAAAGTGTAGTAGGATTGGTTAATTGAAAAAGTGTTGTTTTGTTAAATTTACACTGAGTGAAATATAAAATAACATCTGTGAATTAGCGAAATTCCTTGACTAGGTAAAGCAATAAAATTCACCCAAAAAGAGATTAAAGACCAACTGACATCAGGAATTTAGTAAAAATCCACAGATGTTCCTATCCCTATTCTTAAAAAATGTAACTAATAAGCCAATATTGTATAAAATAAGATGTAAATTTTCAAAGCCACAGTTTGATAATGCCCTTACAAGGCGAAACAATTGTCACTAACTTGATAATAAAATCACGTAGAACCAAAAAAAGTATTTATATTTTAACATAAGTCATTAACAAAACGTCACATAATTCCAGCGTCCACCCCGGGTTATAAGAATTGAGGTTCTCATTCTAGTCCCCCCTCCCTCCTCACCCTACCTCCTCCCACAAAACCCCTCTCTCTTAATAAACCTTAGTCCGTAGTTTACTCAACCCTCTTCGGACTTTATTTTATTTGATATTCCTGTTTTGTTTATTCGTCACGTAGAGAACATTTAGCGTCTTGCACGTGGCCGGGTCAGATTTACCCCACTGCGAACATTTTCCTTTTATTGTCGTGGGCGTGTGGCAACATAGGAGAAACCGGTTACGTAAATACTTTTTTAATAAAATTTATAACTTAAACTAAACCATCATTTAAATTTTACATCTTCAAAATATCGGTAGACAGTTATTATATTTATCTCTTGTAAAAAATAAAATTTAATCAGGAAAAAAACTTTATTATCAAAATCCGCTAAATAAACCTAAGCTTTTTACAATCTGCATTCCTTTAAAAAATAATATTTGAAATTAATGCTCTGTGATAAAACGTTAGATAAGTAAATGCATTTCTGAAAATATTTCATACTTATTTATGTCCGCCTCTTGGCACGGCGGTAGCGCGTTTGGCTGCCATGCATGAGGTCGCGGGTTCGATTCCCGATAGAGGTCAATAAAGAATATTTATTTTAATGTGATTTTCACGAAAAAATATTTCATACGTGATACCTTGGAATGGCGCTGAAGCGCGAGACTGATCATCTTGACGAATAATCAATGTTCACTGCACTTGGTGTACCAATGCAGTGCCCTATGCACCATTGGATACGAGTAAAGGAGAATAGTAGTAGTAGTATACTTATTTTGACGGAATAATTCATTACTGCCCTAAAACATCGCATATAATTCATTTTACCAACTTTTACTTCAGTATGTAAAATATGTAAAAAAATAATCCTACATCAACAAACAAAAAAACCCTGTAACACCAGCTTTTTAAAGAAACTTTATGGCATATTAAAAGGACGAAGATTAATTATAGGTTTATGTGACTACGAGAATCCTTTACGAATTACTATTAGTGATATTTTTTAAACTTTTTACCGGCGCTGACTGCTAAGTTTTGCCTATGTTTTCAACCTTACGTAGTAAAAACTTCACCCCACTTTATTGTATTACGGCTTGCATATTAAAATTTCAGCCTCTATTATAACTTACTTCGGTAATGTTTGGCTTAATATTTCTACTTTGCTTAAATTATCATTTAAAAAAATATAACCCCTTTGAAGTTTAACTTTAAAGGCTTTTATTATTCGCGGAAAATTACTTCTTGGATATTCTATTTTGATCTTTTTAAAACTTTTTTTAAGAGAAATCTAAATAAATGAGCTTCTGACACTAAAATTTCACCGTGGCACGTGAGTATAATTTCTGCTGGTTAAAAATAGCAAAACAAATGATTTTCAAAATAAAACATTTCACTTCAATTTAAAAAGGCAGCAAAAAGCATTTTTACTTATTTTAAAATCATGTTTATTTTGTTTGTTAGTAAAGAAATAGTTTTGAAGCTAAAATAATTTTTAATTGAATTAAAGGATTTAATCTGAAGACCGGAAGTATGCTTATTTAACTGTAACATTGCATTCTTTATTGATGTAGAAATCAATTTAAAAAACATCAATTACGAATTTATGCACATTTTATATATTTGTAATACACACGTGTTATTTAGTATTTAATATGTATTGTAATAATTTAACGACTAACCATAACCTTAAAATAAACAGAAATCGTAAAATAACCAACGTTGATAAATCATGTCTAATTGATTTATTTATGCCAAAGGCGAATGACATAAAATATACAAAAAACTCTACTTTTTCGTTAGTGAATTAAAACACCTTAAAGGCTTGCGCAATTATGTACATACATACGTACAAGTTTAGTGGGTTAGTCCTTTATACCCTTTGTAGTTATTCATTATAAACTATTTAAATGAAAACACTTTGTTTTTAACTACTTTTTTTATTTTTTTTATTAAAACTCCCGACCGGTTTCGAAACAACACGTGTCTCTTTGTCAAGGGTACAAGAATGAATGAAATTGGATAATGAAGTAAGTTGTGTCAGTGCATATGTTCAATGGTCAGGTCTATTGTTTGTCTAAGGTTGAGAGATGAATGGATGGGTGGGTAATTTATGACTTTTTTTTTTTTTTTTTTATGATTAGATATTTTTAAGTTAAGAAGGGGGCTGTAGGAAATATTATTTATTTGATTATTTATTAAGTTGCGATTATTATTTAAAGACTTTTTTATTTCAAAAATTTCTAAATTGTCTAATTTTAATAGTTTATGTTCTACATGTAACACTTTTAGCCCGGTATCTTTATTGAAATTATGATTATTTTCTATTAAATGGTTCGCAAATTCTGAAAAATTATTATTAGATAAACAACGCAAATGTTGTTTTTTAATCGAATATTTATGTTTCTCTTTGTTTTTCCAATATATGTGGCATCACAGTCGTTACAGTTTAATTGATATATACCAGATTTATCATATTTTAAAACTTTATCTTTCTGATTTTTTAATAATGCACCTAAATTATTTGACGTATAGAATGCTGGTTGTATGGTTGGAGGTATTTTAAAGAAATATTTTTAGAAAAATTATCATTTACATATATAATGCGTCTCCATTGTTTATCTGACTTATTATTTTTAAAATATAAATATTCGATTAAAAGAACATTTGCGTTGTTTATCTAATAATAATTTTTCAGAATTTGCGAACCATTTAATAGAAAATAATCATAATTTCAATAAAGATACCGGGCTAAAAGTGTTACATGTAGAACATATTAAAATTAGACAATTTAGAAATTTTTGAAATAAAAAAGTCTTTAAATAATAATCGCAACTTAATAAATAATCAAATAAATAATATTTCCTACAGCCCCCTTCTTAACTTAAAAATATCTAATCCATAAAAAAAAAAAAAAAAGTCATAAATTACCCACCCATCCATTCATCTCTCAACCTTAGACAAACAATAGACCTGACCATTGAACATATGCACTGACACAACTTACTTCATTATCCAATTTCATTCATTCTTGTACCCTTGACAAAGAGACACGTGTTGTTTCGAAACCGGTCGGGAGTTTTAATAAAAAAATATAAAAAAAGTAGTTAAAAAAACAAAGTGTTTTCATTTAAATAGTTTAGAATCTCTAGGTTCGAACCCCACTTTAGCACAACTTGTTTCCCGCTTTCTGGCACAGTTTTTTTCGACTATTTGATAGCAGACTGAAATCGAAATATTTGAATATATCATAAGAACTCAAATGTTTCTTTTTTTTAAGTGTGCCAGGAAAGAATGGTGTGACGTTATATTCTTTCTGCCAACCCTTTCGGGAAAATGGCGTTATAGTTAGCTGGTAGTTAGAGATATCAATAATGTCATTGGAACATATTAATCATTAGTATTATTTAACGCGATTGCAATTGAAAAATTAATTTATTTACATATAGAGCGCTTTCAGATTCTATTTTAAAAAAAAATTAAAGTTTTCAAATACAAATTATTTAACATCTTAATTCTTCAATTGGAAAAAAACATTGATTTTATGGGTTTGTGAGCTCATTTTTATCTCTATTTGCATTTGTGTGAGGCGATTTTCCGTGAAAATAGCGCTATAAAAATATTCCTATAATAAATACATTTTCAGAACCTTTGACCTGCCATATTTTTTTATGTTCGAAACTTTATTCACATCTGTTGAGAAATAAATTTGAATTCAACGTAATAGCCCAAACAATAAACCTTCTACCACGTAAAAAACGTACGATCGTAAATGCACCCATTTAGATTTGCATAAACTGGAAGCAGATCCTCTTTTAAACATTTTTGTTTTTCAGGTACTAAAATGTACATCCCAGTAAAGCTGAACTACAGAGCAGTTCCACAAATCCACATATCATATTATCTGGTACCCAATAAAGTTCCACAGAAGACAAAAACGTTAATAATTCACCGCACATAGCGGATTCTCCATTTCCATAATCTGCACTAGGTGGTATGGAATGATGGAGCCTGTTAGGTAAGTACAGTTGGTAAGGCTGAGCTTGTGATATCTATTATTAAGGGAGAAAATCCCCAAAGCAGCTATCGGCTTTCCATCGGCCTTGTTTATCGAACTGGAAGTAGGCTGTGTCGGAACTTATATATTATTTACCTTTATATCGAATACTCTGGCTTAGTACGCCGGAAGCGGTGTGGAAAAAACGTACTGTAATTCACGTTAATTCTTAATATCATATGTTTGTGTACATTGCAAAATACAGAATCAAGCCTCAAACGTAATCTCACGTGATGGTAGTGTTTTAATTTTATTTTATGTTAATATATTACCATTGCTTTATTTCAAAACTTTTTATACAGCAATACAAAAAGTGTATTTATTCGTATATTTATTATTCTCATTGTTTTTTACGCTATCATTTATCATCTCTTCGCATATTTTTTTTTTTGTTAATAATGATACTTGTAGTATTAAGAAGCTTAACAATACTTTTTATTCAAAGTACGAATATTTTTTACGATTAAATATGGAGATATATATTTTAAATAATTGACATTTTACTATTTTACTATTAAACTATTTACGTTTATTCTAGCATTATTCTTTTAATTTGTTTTTCAATTATTTTTCTACTAACTAACTAACCATCACGCCAGATAGAACGCCACACCACTCTGTCCTGGCACGTTTCCCTTACTTCCCCCTTTCGTCATAGATCTTCTCATCCACGCACGTCGAATATTCCGACTTTCACATAACCACTTTACTCTGACCATAAATCGTTCTTATGTTAAAAAAAAATGGCTGTCCTAGCAGTTTACCTTAGTGAATAAAATATTACAAATATAGGTATTAAAAACAAAAACCAAATCAGGAAAACTTTCAATATTTCGATTCGAAATTTCATTACAGATTTTGTTTTAAACTTAAGACCCATGGCCTTCAAGTACTAATAACTAATAAGTTTTTAAATCTTTTAGACCCTTCTTAGTAATAAGATTACGATCTTTAATCTTTTCATTAGAAAACTTTTCATTTTGTTGAAATCGAATCGTGGAAATTCCTCTGATAAACAGCCGCAGCTTTCTGCCCGCGGGGAAATAGCCCATTAGGTTCTAAGGCTTCTTTCAGAGTGATCTTTCTCAATGTTTACCAATTATATAAAAATACATTCCTTTACGTTTTAGAAAATTGAAACACGCTTACCTTTCTATGATTTGGTATTCCATGCTCTGATTAAATAAAGAGAGAATCTGTTTAAATCGTTTGATGGTTTTATTTCTAATTTATAATATGTTTTAACGTATTTAAATTTATAATCATAAAAATACGCAGGTCTTGGTGCACTAATGCAGAATAGGACAATACTACTTCTACTTTCCCTTATTCGCACCCAACGGTGCACAGGGCACTGCATCGGTATACCAAGTGCAGTGTATATTGATAATTTTATTACATGAAGGTAGGGTGATCAGTCATACGCTTCAGTACCATTCCAAGGTATCACACATGAAATTTATAAGAATGACAAAAATTTATAACATTTTTATAAGGGTAAGAGAAGCAATGAAACTATGGTAAATAATTGTTCCTACCTATTTCGTATAGTTATCAAATTGAATGCAGAATTTTTCAAGAGTGAAACCAAATAGCGATAAAACATTATTTATAAATGTAATCACGCAAACTTTCATTGAATGTCTCGTTAATAAAAATTAATTTCTTGTTAATTTGCCACAATTTATACTGAGAAAATGTAAAGCAGTTTTTGCTCGACCAAGATTAAAAGTATTTCTTAACTTCACAAACATTATCCTAATAAATTCTTCATTTTATTAAGGAGATTCTTACTTTGATGGATCACTCTTATCCCCCCAATGACTTCTTTTACTTGTTTCATTCTCTTCTTTTTGTTCCCCTCTACAGGTGGAGAAAGGTATCTTCTATCTTTACCTACCCGAGATTTTTTCTATTAGATTAGTTTTCCCAATCCAAATGATTATTTCAATGGATTGGTAAGGAAAGGTTTCAGGACCTGACCGGTAGCGGTGCTTCGGTAGCAGTTTTGTTTGATTCTCGTTTCAAACGTTTTAAGACTTCAGAGACAGCAAAACCCTTAATGGAAATCGTTAATTACAAACGTTATTTGTTCGAAATGTACAAACAAATATTCAACCACAGAATTTAAAAAAATAAAATAACTAGTAACTTTTTTCATACTTTTAGATTGTTTGACGTATTGATTATTTTTCCGTTGAAAAAAACGGGCATGGAGAATAAAGAGATGTTTTTATTTCAATAAAAACTCAGCTGTTAACTTTTAAAAATTATGCACACACATAATTGAAATCATAAAGCTAATTTAAAGTGTATAACAAAAAGAATATCCGCAAGGTATTACCATTGGATTAGGACAGTGGACGATGAATTATAATAAGAGCTCTTAAGGGGTCTGTATATTAGCTTAAGAATACTTGTTATTTAATTAACATTACGCAAATATTGAGTGATTGTTATAATTCTGGAGTTTGCGTGTTGTAAATATTGAGTGTTATCTTAGCTTCATATCATTTTTCAAGTAGAAACAACAAGGAAGCGTCTGTACCTGTCTGTATTTTTTTTCTTCGTTTACACACTGTATGTACAGCGCTAGAAATTTTTTATGTTGTTCTTTAATTTCCAAATTTGATAATATCTACCAAAAAATATCATCGTCAAAAAATTACTACAAAAATAAAGTAACACATCGCGATGGGGGTTTTTAAGTTCACAAACTAAGTTAAAACTCAAGATAAAAACGGTTTGTTCAATTAGGTTGTAGTGTAAATATAAACATTTATTCAGGAAAACCAAAAGAAAATACAATTTGGTTTTCAATCTGGAACTTCCTGTTTATTATTCCGGAAAATTGTTTCTTTTACAGTTCGGTTCACCACTTTCGGGGGTTCTTATTAAATGTGTCACATTTTCAGTTTTTCAGGATCCTCAGGTGAAGATTTTGTCCTTAAACCCCCCACTTCTCCGTTCCTCCTCGCGAACTCTAGATCCTAGCGATGTCAACCCTTTTCACAATCCACCACCAATATATAAAGTATACTTCCGACTTAAAATATTTCTTTGTTCTGGAAATATCAAAACAAAAGCTCTCTAGGAATCCGGAAAATAAATTTCGAGGTGACCGTTTTTGTATCTACTCTTTTTTATACATTTCTGAAAAGTGTGTTTTATTCATATTTACGTTTGCAGATGGATCTTGTTTTCTTACATAAATTTTAAATACTGTATTCCTTAAAAATAATCTTGTAAAGGTATTTTCAATAAATTCGTAAGACCTGAAACCGGGATTATTATTATGTGAATTTATACAAATAAATATTATAATTAAAATGATCAACTAAATTCTTATTTTTAAATAGTCTAAAATAAAGAAAGAAGTATAAATTTGATCAGCTCTGATATCCAAATTTCCTTATGAAAGTAACTGATCACAAAAATGATTGCTGCTTCCGTTGCCT